>MCJB01047451.1:3438-63432 GCA_002018475.1 Nicotiana obtusifolia
GGGGGGGGGGGGGTAGATTTTTTCCTATATATATGTGTAGTGATGCATTGGGTATGGGAGGTTTTTTCTCTGGTAACAAAAGGCAAAGAAACAAAAGGCAAAGAAACAAAAGGCAATATATTGACTATCTAGATTCACAATTGTAATATCTTTGATCTCTTATCATATACTTATTTTCAATCGAATTTGTCACTTATCTATCATTTCCCACGTTCAAAATTCAATTGATTTGTTTCCAATTTTTGGGGCAAACAATAATATAAAAATTAGTACCATAAAAGCTTGACTTTTATAGTGAAGTGTTATTATATAGGGATGCTATTATAGAGAGGTTTGACTTAGTGGCGGAGCCACCTTATAGGAAGGGGTGTCATATTTGACACCCCTTTGCGAGAAAAATACACTGTGTAGTTAGGTAAAAAAATAAATTATATGTATATATACTATGTATTGACTCCCCTTAATTTTCTGATATATTTATTTTTATATATTTTGACACCCCTTAATAAAAATTTTAGCTCTGCTACTGGTTTGACTGTAGCATATTCCACATCTTTATCCAATAATTCTAATATGGAAAAATTACCAGCACAGAAAATTTCTCCTTTGTTTTCCCAATCCTTTGCAGCATAGAATGTTTCAAGTATAATTTTTTAGTGCAATTGCAGGTAGTTCCCTCTCTAAACTGAATATAAACAATGCCTACATGCATTAACGCACAGGTTTTACGTAAAATACAAGTGTATAGGCCGAAATCTGTCATCGGAATATTTAACGTAATATAGCATTAATGTAAGTTATCAATCGAGCTCGCGCAAGACGCAGCAAGATCAATGGCCGAGGTGTCGACATGAACCGTGGTCAAGATATCGACAGAGATCGCAGTCAAGATGTCTGCAAAGGTCGAGGTCGAGATTGATTATTAATGATGAGACTTGTAACGGCTAATTTGTCAGGATATGGTACTACAAGGGAATATTCTAGTGGATATTCCCTGCATTTGTACTACTAGGGTTTCCTAGGGAAAAGGCCCCATATATATAGAAAGAAGAGACAATGATAGGGGCATGTAATATTCATTCGGATAAGAACACTTTTGAGAAGAAAATTTTCTCTCTGAAAAAGACACAAAAATTACCTTTTCACAAGTATTCTAGCTCATATTATTCCCGACCTTTCCATCAGATCCGAAGATTATTCATGCGAATCTTGGATCTATCTGTCATTCATTATTGTCAGGCAAAATATTCACCCCACTCATCCATTATTGGGTGAATCATTCTCTTTATTTACTTAAATGTCATTTATTGACATTTAACTTTAGTTATATCACCTTTGATGTTCGTGCTTTAAGATTATTTTACATTTATTGTCACCAACCATACACAAAATCTGTCTCATCTGCTATAAGCTTTTGTGCTAATATCTAGAGTTATTAACCTTAGTTAGATTTAGCCCCGTACCAAGTAAATTTAATAGTTTAACCGGAAATTATATTTTTTGGTCAAACAATTTGGTGCCGTTTGTGGGGAATTTCTAACTAAGTCACTTAGTTCCTTCTAGATCTACTACCAACACTGGTTGCTGGCGTAAAAGAAAAAGAGAAAATGAAAAGAACATTTTTCCTCTCTGCATGCACAGATCAAACATGGCAGGTAACAAAGAAGAAAGAACGAGAATAATGAGTGACCTCTCAACCAACCTCATGGACATCATCCAAAAGCTCTAAAGCAGTGGACGAGGACACAACGCCCAATGTCTCCCCTAGGCGAGGTGGATCACCCCTTCCGGACTGCAGCATCACAAAATCCCTTGGCAAGACAGCATCCACATCCGTGGAAGAGGAGACGCCGCCAACGATAAAGAATCTCCTTAAGGCCTAGCTGACTGATACACTGACAAGCGCCCTCTATAAACCCGTTCAAGACGCGACCGCAGAAAATGCGAGAACCTGTGCTGCACCACCAATAAACGAGCAACATGAACAATCCTCCTCCCCCTACCGCAACGACATGTATCACTCATAATGTTGTTAACAATGCAGGAGATGACGCTCTCACAACCATTCTGAAAAGGATGGAGGAAATGGAAAATAGGAACAAGGCACTTTGGGATCAAATGAGAGAGCACCAAGAAAGGGTCGATAAAATACCGGCCGCTCCTAAGTTATTGCCGAAGAGAGATGCAGGTCGGTTCGTTGAGCAGCCGTATAGTGATAGTGCTGCCCCACAAGTCATACCGAAGACTTTCAAAATGCCGCCTTACCTGAAGATAAACGATGGCATTACCGACCCCGAGGATCATGTGACCCAATACGTCACCGCTGTGAAATGCAATGACCTCGCCAAAGAACAAGTATCCTGCATTATACTGATGAAATTCGGCAAAACCCTTACGGGAGGGGCATTAACCTGGTATTCGCAACTGCCAACTCGTTCCATAGAAACCTTTGAGGAAATGATCGATAAATTCGTAATGGCCTATGTCGAGGAAAAGAAGGCCGAGGCAAGAGTGAGTGATATTTTTGCTATCAAACATTCCCTGGGAGAATGATTGAGGGACTTCCTCGCCGTTTAAACCGAGTAAAAATGACTTTTCCCAATGTGTCAAAAGGAATGGCAGTAGCCACTTTTCAAAACGGGCTGAACAGAAATGGTTCAAAAGCGACAAGAAAATTATTAAGTCAGCTTATGAAGTACCCCCAACAACTTGGGGCGAAATACATAATGCATATTGTGCCGAAGTTCGAGCAGACGAAGACGACCTCAATGGACCGACTCTTTGATTGACCTCAGTACAAGCAGAATCCAGAAAAGATCGGAGAAGTGATATCAGAAGAGATCCAGTGGCCTCACGGCCAAACCGGGAACGGCATCTCCCATAAGTCAGAACTACCGCTGTATCCTCACCTTACCATGAGGAAGGCCCACCCCGATCAAGAACAGGGACTCACCGGAATGAAAGAGGTATGCCCCCTTTACTATCCGCTCACAATTTTTGCGTGTCACCTACGGAGATCATCTACGCCTTGGAGAAGATCGGACCAAAGGTTAAGTGGCCACAAAAGATGAGGTCGGACCTGAATACCTGAAAATCAGACGCCCTCTGCAAGTTCCATCAAGAGCGAGGACACAAAACCAAAGATTGCATCGCCCTAAGACAGGAGGTCGTAAACATGCTGCGACAGGGACACCTCAAAGAATTGCTGAGCGATTGGGGAAGGACCAACTTTTTCCAGGGGACACGAATATCAAGGGCTGCCAAAGCCGCCCTCGCCAGCCCGCACCATCCACATGATCATCGGCGGTGGAGACGACGCTTCCATCAACAGCGTGAAGTTCACCACGACCCATAAGCTCAAACGGTCGATCACCCACAAACGGTATGAAGAACTCAAAGAAAGTATGATCTTCGATAAGTCAGATGCCAACGGTTTGGCATTCCCTCACCATGACGCTCTTGTTATTACTTTACGAATTTTAGATATCGATGTGAGACTAATTATGGTAGATGATGGGAGCTGCGCGTGTATTATCCATCCTCGAGTACTCACAAAAATGAAACTCGAGGACAAGATATTACCACACTGTATCACACTAACAGGCTTTAACAATGCAGTTGAACGAACATCTAGCGAGATCACACTCCTCGTCCTAGCGGGTGGCGTCACTCTGGAGACCACATTCCACATCATGGACCAGGACAAGGCATACAATGCCATAATAGGGCGACCATGGATACACACTATGAAAGCTATACCCTCCAGCTTGTACTAGGTCATCAAATTCCCAACTCCATGGGGCATATCAACATACACGGGGAACAATGCACCTCCCAAGAGTGCTACCACATCGCCTTGGACTGCACTGCCACCCAAGAGAGAGAGAGAGAGAGAGAGAGAGAGAGAGAGAGAGAGGCATAGCAATCAAAAGGTCGAGGTCCGTAGGCGATGACAGTAGAGACGTCATCAAAGACCCCGACTCGATCGAGGTCGCAGGATCGACCATAGAGGACCTCGACCCTGTCCAATTAGACGGCAACGACCACAGCAAGAAAGCTTACATTGGCTGCAAACTTCAAAAACCGGGTAAGTTTCGTGAATTTTTAATTGCTAACTCGGACTTGTTTGCTTTTAGCCATGCAGATATGCCATGTATCCCAAAGGAGATCGCCACACATAAATTAAACGTCGATCCGCTCTACCACCCAGTAAAGCAGGTTCGACGTAATTTTAACTCAGCAATCAATGACGCAGCGCACAAAGAAGTGGAAAAATTATTGGAAAATGGTTCCATGAGGGAGACAAAGTACCCCTAATGGATCGCCAACATGGTCATGGTGAAAAAGAAGAACGGTAAGTGGCGGATGTGTGTAGACTTCACCGACCTGAACAAAGCTTGCCCCAAGGCTTCGTTCTCATTACCCAACATCAACCAGCTCATCGATGCGACAGTGGGGCACGAGTTGCAATGTTTCTTGGATGCCTACTCGGGCTACAACCAGATCCTTATGGCGGAAAAAGACCAGGAAAAGACTACCTTCATCACCCACCAGGGGACGTACTACTACAGGGTCATGCCTTTCGGATTGAAAAATGCGGGGGCGACTTACCAAAGGTTGGTAACGAAGATGTTCAAACAACAACTCGGAAAAATGATGGAGGTATACATTGACGACATGTTGGTCAAGTCCAAAAGGAAAAAAGATCATATCGGCCACTTAAGAGAAGCATTCCCCATACTCAGGCAATACGTCATGAAACTGAACCCCGAGAAATGTGCATTCGGCGTGGCTTCATGAAAAATTCTTGGGTTTCCTAGTGTCACAGAAGGGTATCAAAGTCAATCCCGACCAAATCAAGGCCATCAAGGGTATACCAGAGCACTTGACCACCAAAAAAACAAGTCCAGAAGCTATCGGCTGTATTGTCGCTCTATCAAGGTTCATCTCGCGATCCTCCGATAGGTGCCACAAGTTCTTCTGCATACTCAAAAAGGAGAACGGCCTCAAATGGACCCCTGAGTGCGCCCAAGCACTGAAGGAGTTAAAGGTGTACCAGTCCTCGTCGCCGTTGCTCTCAAAACCGAAACAAGGACAACTTTTCCTCGTTTATCTTTCTGTGTCCGAAGTAGCTGTGATTGCAATCTTAGTCCAAGAAAATAAAGGTACGCAATCTCCCATCTATAACATTAGCAGGGCATTAGTCGACACCGAGGTACCCCCATCTTGAAGAGCTGGCTCTAGCCTTAGTCGTTGCTTCACGAAAACTTAGACCATATTTCCAATGCCACCCCATCTCGGTCGTCATGACCTTTCCCTTAAGAAGAATTTTACACAAACCCGAACTTTCGGGCAGATTGGCCAAATGGGCCATCGAACTAAGCGAGCACGATATTACATATCGACTGCGAACGGCAATAAAGTCTCAGGTCCTCGCAGACTTCAGTGCGCATATACTGCCCAAAGTCAAAAAGGAAGGCGTCCACGCTTCTTCCCAAATACACGACCTTTGCGTCATATACACCGACGGTGCATCTAAAGCGTCGGGGTCCGGCTGGGACTTGCACTCAGAGTCCCGACAGGCAAAGTGATTCGCCAGTCCATAAGGTTCCCGAACATGACTAACAACGAAGGCGAGTATGAGGCCGTAATTGCAGAACTAAGACTAGCACTCAAATATGGGGCGAAGTGGCTAATGCTGCGCTGCGATTCTCAACTCATGGTCAACCACGTTACACGGACTTTCCAAATCAAAGAGCAAAGGTTACAAAAATACCGGACCGAAATCTACAAACTACTACCCGAGTTCGACAAATGTCAGCTCGACCAGATTCCCCGAGCCTAGAATATTGAGGCAAACGGCCTTGCCAAATTAGCAGCAGCCACCAAAAACATCACAACCGGCAACCAAAATGTGGTCCACCTCCTCAACTCGTCGATAGACCAAATCGAGGTAAGAACTATAAACCTAACTTGGGACTGGCGCAATCATATTATTACATATTTGCAGGACGGCATACTCTCCAATGATAAAAAAGAGTCCAAGAAGCTGCGAATGCAAGTGGCCAGGTACAACATCATTCACAACGACCTATACAAAAGGACATATGGCGGCCCCCTGGCGAAATACTTGGGCCCAAATCAGACATGACACATCCTTGAAGAAGTGCATGCAGGCCACTGTGGAGCTCACTCCGGTACTCGAGCTTTGGTCAGGTGCCTCATACAAGCAGGATATTATTGGCCCATTATGAAAAAGGAGGCTGCAGGTTTCTTGAAAAAATGTGAGCAATGCCAGAAGTACGCCCTAATGATCCACCAAGCAGGCGAACACCTATATTCATTAACTTCTCATTGGCCATTCTTCAAATGGGGAATAGATATCACCCCTCACGGACGTACGAGGTAATGTACGATTTCTCTTTGTTTTAACTGATTATTTCTCTAAATGGATGGAAGCAGGAGCATTCACCTAAATATGCGAACAGGGAGTAATCGCCTTCATATGGAAGAACATCATATGTCGTTTCGGTCTCCCCAAAGAAATCAGCTGCATCAACAGACCCCAATTTGCAGGAAAGAAGGTCGCCGACTTTTTTGAAAAATGGCACATGAAAAGAATACTGTCAACGCCTTACCACCCTACTGGTAATGGGCAAGGGGAGTCCTCTAACAAGTCAATACTGAACATCATGAAGAAGAAGCTCGAAGGCGCCAAGGGACTATGGCCGGAGATATTACCAGAAGTACTCTGGGCCTACCGAACAATGCCAAAAACGAGCACAGGGGAAACGCCATACTCATTAGTCTATGGGACTGATACAGTAATACCAGTCGAGGTCGGGGAGCCCAGTCTAAGATACTTACTAGAAACAATGGAAGGAAAGCGACCACCAAACAACTGAAATATTACACACCTCAAGTACTTCAACTTTTAAAGAACGAGGTCCCTAGAGTCACACTCTTTTTCCCTCACTCGAGTTTTGTCCCAATTGGGTTTTCTCGAGGAGGTTTTTAACGAGGCGATGATGGGGATGCTTCAGGATTGAAGTGCGCACTAACGAAGACTCTGGACGACCAGTTCATTGCTCGACCTCTCACTACTTATCCAGATAAACCGGGACAGGGACTGAACTACCAGCCAGCACCCGAAAAAAATATAAATCTCTCCAAGAATATGAATAAAGCACGACTACATGAAGTTTATTTCCACTCTCCCCAAGTAAAAGTTACATTCGACCTCATTCGAATTAGCACATATTGAGCCCATGGCCTCAATTAATTAAAGGTTACATTCGATCTTATTCGAGTTAGCACCTACTCAACCCATGGCCTCAATTAATTAAAGGTTACATTCGACCTAGTTCGAATTAACATCTATTCGGCCCATAGCCTCAATTAATTAAAGGTTATATTCAACCTCGTTTGAATTAGCACCTACTTGGCCCATGGCCTCAATTAATCAAAGGTTATATTCAACCTCATTCGAATTAACACCTACTTGGACCACGACCTTAACTGAATGAAGGCTACATTCAATGTCGTTCAGCCTACTCAAACAAATTTGTTACGACAAAGGCAATCAAGCAATAAAATCAGAAAACGCACAAATCCAAAACAAAGAAAATGAATCAGGTACGAATAACAAAACTAACACTTCATACTTACAATATTTTTTTACAAAGGCTGCACGCCTACAAAAAGTACACACGTCTGCGGCTAAAACAAAAAAGAACAACTAATCACCGCCTGGCCCAGCAGCGTCACCTGCTTGATCTCCCAGATCATCTCCACCCATCTCCTCGCAATCGCCAGGGGGATATTCATCCTCATACCAGGCATCTTGTTCGATCCGATCCACGTTTGCACCCTCCTCCTCGTCGCCAGCTTCCGGTGTAGCGGGGTTATAGCCACAAGCAAACCGAGATTTACATGCCTTAGCACGTGCATCCTCGAAGTCGGCTTCTAAAATAGCCCCCGCCCCCATTAGATCCCTGAATATATCCAGCTGAGTCTCGGCGCGAATCCATTCCTCGTACAAATCCCGCAAAACATCAGGAAAAGCAGAAGCACGGGAGGAGGACGGCTCGGCTGATAACTGTACCTTCTCGGCCTCGAGAGCCAGCAACTCGATCGCTAAGGCCCGAAGCCTCTTTTTCTAGTTCCCCTATCTGCTCATCAGGCGGCTCCTCTCTGAGCCTGGCCGTCTCCAAAGCATAATCAGGGCTCAGATTTGAGAATGTGGATCACGACCTCTAAAGCCTCTGTTTTCTCGCAGTCGATAATTGGGCCGACTCTGCCTTCTCTAAACCCGCTGCCTTCTCAGTGACCTCGCCACTCAGAGCGACCGCTTTGAGTTGGCACTCCTCAAGCTCGGCAGACAATGAGACTACTTAGGCTTAAAGGTCTGCACATTGGGCCTCGACCCCCATGCTTACCTCGAGCTCCTTTTCCTTGTCTCTCAACGCCCCCTCGAGAACGCTGCATTTTCCAATGACTCTTATCTATTCATCATCCTTCTCCTTCAGTTCACCTCGAAGAGCCTGGAAACTGCCGCTTCCACCGAACCGCTTGTAGATCTCGCGGTGCTTATCACGGTATTCACGATATTTCGCTCTAACTTATAGAAAACGGCCTTATGCCTCTCCTCTCGTCGGGCGCTCTCGATCTCCAAGATCACAGTCTGAGAGAAAGACAGAACGAGTAAGAACAAAACTGGACTCGACATAAAAAACGAAGAAAGATCAAAAGGCTTATCCTAAGAGCGAGGCCGGCTATACTCCTCGACAAAGTGGCATACTTTAGTTTCTCAAGGGTCTTATCCTCCACATTGGAACAGAGGGAAGGGACCACGTCCTCCGTATCAACCAACAGATCCCGGTCCAAGGGGATCGTAATAGTTTGCGTGGTCCCCTCCAATCTCACCTCGAGTCGGGTATGTCCTTCCCCCATCATCCTCACTTCCTCCGCATCCACATCGGATATCGTCCCATAACCTTCTTCGACTACACTTTTTCCTTTTGTGTCAACCCAGGAAGAAGGATCCTCAGTTGGTACGAGGCCGATGGCTCATCCTCCCGTAAGACGTCAGGGACTCTTGCCGACGGCCCTTCAAAATTCATCACAGCCTTAGGGAGAGACGTACACCCCTCGGCCCCCGACGATGGAAGAATCGTGGGTAGTAACTTGGCGTCATCTCCAAGGTCTATGGTCGTCGTTTCTCGGATAACGAAATCCTCCATCACTAAACTCCCCGCACGGGCAGCTCTTTCACCGACATCTACTGATCGCCTCTTGCGGAGAAGCAAGTTATCGCCGTTCGGCGACGATCCCTCATCATCGTCCTCGTCTACTAGATGATGCAAAAGGGAAGTTGAAAGCCCTGCTGCAGGAATACTCGACGACCGAGCAGACCTCACTACAACAGAAGGAATAAAAGCGGTCTTCCTCTTACGGAATGCCGGAGCAGGGGCCTTCTGCCTTCTCGAAGGTCCTCGGGCTGAAAAAGAAAAATCAAAAGACTGTCACTTCCCTTATAAAACCGCAACGAGCAGGCAACCACGACGTTTAAACGGTATAGACAAAAGATAATAATTATGTATGCATAAACAAATACATATAGACGGACTCACCGGTCGCGGAAGGTGCATGCCCGAATTTCTTGATAAAGGCCGGCCATTCACGAATCCCTACTATGTGAGGCAAGACCTGGTTGACCTAGTATGAATGTCCGCGATCAAAGAAGGGGGTGAAGTCTCGGCTGCGCAAGGAAAAGACGAATGTTAGACTATGACTCAAACCGGCAAAATGAATGCTCGGCAAAAAAGTACTTACTGGCGTAATTCCTAGCCTCGGGGAACCCGTTAGCGTTGGCGACCACGTCCTAGGTCTTGACAAAGAAATAGTTGAGCAAGAACTGACGATTCGCCTTATCGTCCATCTTCACCACCAAATTTTTACTTCCTCGGTGGCGAAAGTGCAGCATCGTCCCCCTATAGAAACTAGCGGCGAAGAGATGCATCAGGTGGCGAAGTGAGATCCCACGGCCAGCCAACTCCGCATATTTCGTCAACATAAGGATAAGCTTGTAGATATAAGGGGAGAGTTGGCTTAGGCAGACACCGTAGTAGCGGCAAAATCCCTCCTCCAATGGGAGAAGAGGAAAAGAATAGCCCACATAGAACAGATACGCATAGAACGTGCAATCCTGCGCGATGTATCTGTACCACATCATGCCCCGCCGGAATTAGATCGATGTGAGTTGGAATTTTGAACTTTGTCTTAAACTCAGCGAGGTCGATCTAGTTCATCATCGACTCCGAGGCCTCAAGATCGTCTTCGGGCAACTTCAAAAAGTCGGATCTAATCTTTTCACTGCGTGGAATTATTTGCTCACCGTAGGAAACCCCTCATATACAAAGGCAACAGAAACAGCGTCGCCGTGAGGAGGCATGTGCACCGCCAAAGGGGTAGGGACGAAGCAAAAAGGAGATAAGGGTTTGATATGGAGAATGAAGAAAGGGACACAGGGATTCGATAATGCAAGTATGCAAACCAAACACAAAGGGACCTCATGTCCAAATTTAAAAGATTTCAGGCACCTGGACCATGAAATCAAGCCATCATTGCCCAGCACAGGTATCGAAATTGCAGAGGCGCAGGAAACGATGCAAGGCATTGGGAAAGCGCGTCACAGTGAGAAGCGCGTCACAGTGACGTATGATGTCATGACGTCATTCTGAAACAACACATCCCCAAAGATTGAAACTCACGAAAAGTCATGTTGCCACCTCACCTAAAGCGCCGCCACCTACTTGCTCGCCCAATTCCGTCAACTACGAAAAACAGAGTCCACTTATCAAGGCCGTCCGAGCTCGGCCTTAATAAGCGGAGGGACTAACTGTACAGACCGAACTCTATCCTCGAAATATTTAGCGTAATATGGCATTAAAGGAAGTTATCAGTCGAGCTCGTCCAAGACGCAGCAAGGTCAATGGACGAGGTGCCGACATGGTCAAGATATCGACAGAGATCGCAGTCAAGATGTCTACAAGGGTCGAGGTCGAGATTGACTATTAATGATGAGACTTGTAACGATTAATTTGTCAGGATAAGGTACTACAAGGGAATATTCTAGTGGATATTCCCTGCATTTTTACTAGTAGGGTTTCCTAGGAAAAAGGCCCCATATATATAGAAAGAAGAGGCGATGATAGGGGCATGTAATATTCATTCGGATAAGAACACTTTTGAGAAGAAGACTTTCTCTCTAAAAAAGACACAAAGATTACCTTTCCACAAATATTCTGGTTCATATTATTCCCGACCTTTTCATCAGATAAGAGAATTGTCCATGCGAATCTTGGATCTATCTTTAATTCATTATTGTCAGGCAAAATATTTGCCCCACCCATCTATTATTTGGGCGAATCATCCTTTTTATTTACTTAAATGTTATTTATTGACATTTATTGTTAGTTATATCACCTTTAATGTTCGTACTTTAAGAGTATTTTACATTTATTGTTACCAACTATACATAAAATGTGTCATGCTTGCTATACGCTTTTGTGCTAATATCTAGAGTTATTAACCTTAATTAGATTTAGCCCCGTACCAAATAAATTTAATAATTTAACCGGAAATTATAGCTTTTGGTCAAACAACATGTAGTCCAGCCTATTCAAAGAGATAAATATAGATAGCATGCAACTTCGATCTTGCGATTCCAATAGCCGATAAATACAAAGTACGCATATCATAAAACATTCCGATTCACGTTTGCTCCTATTATAACGCCAATAAAAATGGATTATTTTTCTACTTGATTGTTCCTCGAAAACTTCAATAGGCAGAAAGCTAGAATTGGGTCTAGTCCTTAAACAGTATTCAATATAAAATTCTGATCAGTCAATCAAGTAGTTCATAAAGATAAATTCTCCTCCTCTATTTTAGAGAGAGAATTCTTTATGGAAATTATTTCTAATCACTCTTTTTAGATTCTGATTCTAATTCTAATTTTCTTTTGTTACTTCTCTTGTCCTCTTTTTGGAGACTACTACGGGAAATTGCTCTAGGCTGGTTCAACCTAAACTCAGCAAGTTACATGCACTTTGAAGACTGATACTGGAAGAGCAGGAGGAGTGCTTTAAATTTGATAGTGTTTTATACTTCTCTGTATTTCCTTCTTATTTATAGAACAAAAAGAAAAGAACTGAAAATTAAGAATTGGCAACAAAGTAATGTAGTAATAATAAAAGCTAAATTGAAAGTCTCCTTTAGACTCGCTGTATTTGTTCTATAGGAAGAAAACATACTAAAATTACTTGCGTCTGCCGGGAGTCGAACCCGGGTCTATTGCTTGGAAGGCAATTATCCTAACCGTTGGACTACAAACGCTGTTATTCAAAAGAATTTTATATTATTTGATCTAATTTAATTGTGCAGTGCTCCGCGAAAAACTGTTCTTCTCAATGTCTAAAATAAATCGATAAATAGCACTTTTTCTGATTCATTCATGCTCAGAGGTACATATCCTGAAATTTCTTTCGCAATTTGGACACATGAAATGAGAACATTTTTGCAACTTTTAAATCTCAAATTTGGTTAAATCTTTATTTTCTTTCCTCGTCTCTTTTTGAGTCAAATCTTGTTTGATAGGGTATAGAAATATATTCCCTTCTATATTACCATGTTAAAGGAGAAGAGTAAAAGCTAGCCCCAGATTACTTTGCTTTCTTGGTGTTCCATCTAACCTAAACCATGGACTTAACAATGTCCAAAGGCCTAAGACTACTAATAAAAATGTAGCCCACTCAACGAACACAATGGGATTAAGGCTCAGAGTTGTAAAAAAATTGTAGTGGCCCATATGATCCACTATATTGTTACAAGATTAAAATTGTTAAAGAAAGACCCAACTCAAATCAGGAAAATCTTGCTAAGTGGTCCGAAATCAGCATTAGTGCATCACAGATAGATTAATATACTTGGCTAGAACTCAGTGCCGGCCCATGGGTGAAGATGCTAAGGCAGCTGCTTTGGGCCCCAAATTTTCATAATAAGTTATTCTCCCTGTTTCAATTTATGTGAATTCAATTGATTGAGCACGGAATTTAAGAAAAGAGAGAAGACTTTTGAACTTGTGGTGTAAGGTGAAGCACATATATTTTATGTGACTATAAATCATTGCAAAAAGGTAAATTATTTTCAAATAGGGAGAAGGATCATTCTTTTTGGCACGAACTAAAAAGGAAATAGGTTCACATATATTGAAACGGAGAGAGTATATGGTAATTAAATTTTAAAAGAATATTTGGTGTTTTAAATGAGAAAGTACAAATTTTCATAATAAAAAATAAGATTAAATTGTTGAGCATAATTGAGAAAAGAATATCTTTTTCGGAATCACTCTCTAGACCATAAATTGAGAAAAAAATCGAATATTAATTCATAACTCAAAAAAAATTAAAAGTTTAATATAATTCTAAAATGTTCCCTGGATAAATTTTTAGCAAACGATAAAAAAAATATTAAATTAGAAAGTATGTCTCAAGAGAGATTAATTGGATAAGATAAATTTTTAATAACTTTGCATAAAAAAATTTAGATAAATAGAATTTTTATATATGACTTTTCATTTCTTTTATAACAAAAAAATAAAGTCTCTCATTGAAGTTTTGATTTAGACCTCCAAGTTTATTAGCTGCCCCTGCTAGAACTGGTCTTTGGTTCTACGATTTCGCATTGACATGTAAACTTTGAGATATTAAATAAAGCTAGAGAAACATTTGGAGGAACATGATTTTTGAAATAGCTCCATCATATTGGTTGAGCATAAGGGAGGTCTATAAACCTTGCCCATCGAAACAATTGGCATGTGCCTAAACAAAGATTTAACTATATATAATTATCTAACAATCTGATCGTGTAAATATTTTACATGTATATGCATATAATGTTAATTCAAGAAGGTAACAAGTTATACGTTGTTACCTTAAACTACTAAATATACTGGAGAGAATGTATTTATTAAATATTAATGCCACATTATTGACTAATTTTATTGATGAATACTTCCAAACAAAGCCGAGTTTCAAATGCTGATACACTTTCTTACAAACATTTCAAGGATAGGGCAGGGTAAGTACTTTCAACTGCCGGCAAAAATGGCCAGGACTTAGATTGTTGATCCAGTTCCTGAAAATCATAATGCAGATAAATTCCAAGTAACCAACTGAGCATCCTAATAAATCCCGTGCCGATCAATAGTTTGAGTATACGTGAAATAGCTTAAAGCAAATACTACATTTTACATTCAAAATTTAAGACAATGGATAGGATAGTCCAATACCTGTTGATTATTGAGATTTAGATGATTAACAAAGTTTGTTTAAATGCAATGATTCAAAGAACTAGGTCTTCAACATAGTTGCTTAACTGTTCTAAGAATCAGCTCCTCAGGATAAAGGGTCAGCTCCTCTGGTTGATGATTGTACGTCTGTGCAAGACAGTAACTTTATCTTAAAGTTACCCAGGTCCGAGTTTGGTGGAAGAAGGCTACTACATGTGATAAGGTTTGTTGCTCAAGAAGATACGAATATTTTGTAGAGTCCTTGGAACAGTAGAAGTCTTATCAAAGGAGAAGCTGACTATGTATAGGACTCCTAGAAGATCTCAAGTCCATATGTTTAAATACTATCTACTTTGGACTTCTCATTTTATCCTTTTACACATCAACTGAAGAATTATATGTTGTTCACTCTAGTCGAGTACCAGTATTGTATTCTTCTTGAGTCAGTCTAGCAAATGTGTTTTAGGAAATTGAGTTGTAATCAAGTGTCACAAACAACTACTGAGTTGGAATGTTTGCTTTACAAGTTAGAGTAACTTATAAATCAAATAGTCGTAGTAGGAGTACTGGAGAGTATTGAATTACAGTCTTGTAATTGATATTTTTCGCTCATTGTTCTAGTGGAGTTGACGTCCAAAATCCTACATAGTAGGTCGTAGTTTTTGCACCTTTTGAGCCTGGTGATTTTTCACGTCAAAATCGTCGTGTTTACTTTACTACTTACTTTACTTCAAGTTTAAGGAACATGGTAAAGAACCAAGTTTTTTAGTAAATCATATGGGCACTCAAATTAATAATTGGTTTAAGAGCAGGTTCTCTCACACACACGGTTAACACCTAGAGAGATCTTGGAAGCAAGATGAGTGTTCCACCCAAAATTAATGAAGGACAATAAACTACCATACCACCTCAGCTCAATGAAAAATATTACAGTTAGTGGAAAGCAAGAATGGAAGACTTCCTGATAGCTGAAGACAATGAACTATGGACTATAATGAATTAAGGTCCATTGACTCCCACTAAACAAAATGCACAAAATGAAACAGTTCCTAAGAACCCCTCAATTTGTGGCAGCAGATTTCAGAATGATGGAGAAGAATGCAAAGGCTAAGAAAATCTTTATCTATAGACTTGGTCCTGTCCTGACGAGTACAATAGAATCTCTGCATGCTATAATGCAAAGCAGATGTGGGATGCACTCCAAACTGCTCATGAAGGAACAAACCAAGTGAAGAGATCAAGGATAGAATTACTTATGAGAAATTATGAGCTCTTCTCCATGAAGGAGTCTGAGCCCATCCAGGTTATGATGTCTAGGTTTACCATAATAACTAATGAACTGAAATCACTTGTAAAGGTGTTTACTGCAGAAGAGTTGGTCAGCAAAGTTCTAAGGATCCTTCCAGCTTCATGGGAATCAAAAGTCACAGCGATCCAGGAAGCCAAGAAGCTGGACAAAATCTCACTTGATGAGTTGGTTGGAAACTTAAAGACTCATGAAATGAGAAAGATAGAACTGCATAAGGAATAACCAAAGAGGAATAAGGACTTGGTTCTTAAAGCGTCTGAGGAAAATGAATCTAACAATGATGACCCTGACCTAGCAATGTTTGCCAAGTTCAAGAGGTTCATGAAGAAACTTCAAAAGTGCATCCAAGAGAGAGACCAGTGGTAATCTTAAGCAGATCGACAAAGCTAATTATAATGGATGCTACAAGTGTAGCAAGCTAGATCACATGGTCAAGGATTGCCCAATGTGGAAAACTGAGTGGAGGAAAGAACGAGCTAAAAAAGAAAAACGGGAGAAGATGAGAAAAAAGGGTTCCAACAAAGAAAAAATCCTAGGTAGAGGATTCACTGAAGCAAGGAATCAGGCCCTCTTGGCAGCATATGGGGACAGTAAAAGTGATAAAGAGAAAGAAAAGGTGGATGAAGCTATAAGTCTCTATGATGTAATTGAGGAACACTAGGCTGTGGTGACATAGCCCCCAGTATAGCTTGGAATGCACATTGGAAGACCTCCTTTGTTTGATGGACACCACTATGATGAATGGAAGCTACGGATAGAAATATTTCTTCAGGACACTCACTTTGACCTATGGGTAATTTTCAATCAAGGACCAATTCTCCCGACCAAAATGGATCATGAAGGTAACAAGTGCAACAAGAGAGATGAGGAATACGATGATGAAGATCGTCAACTTGTCCAGAAAAATGCTAAAGCAAAGGACCTGCTCTACAAAAGCTTGTCCAGAAACATTCTTTTCAAAGTGTCCTCTTGCATCTCTGCTCATGATATATGAGGACCTTAGAAGCTGACTTTAGAGATGAAAACATCGAAGAAGAAGAAGAAGAAGAAGAAGAAGAAGAAGAAGAAGAAGAAGAAGTGATAGGAATGATGGCCATGAGTGATTCAAAAACTGAAGATGAAACAAACCCGGTAAGTATCTCTAACTTGAAAGAAAACATTCATGCTATGTCTAAAAAACAACTCATGGCCATAATTGTGACCTTGATGAATGAAATGGATAAAATGAGTACTGGAAATGATCAGTTAATAAGCAATCTTTCATGTGTCAAACTTGATATAAAAGAGCTTGAATCTGACAAAGGTAATCTAGAGGAACAGGTCAAAGACCTTAAGAACCAGGTTCTTGAGCTTACTCTTAAGAATGAGAAGTCTCCAAATATACATGGTAAGGGAAAAATGAGTGATCTGCATTCTACATGATAACTTGAAAAAGAATTAAAAAGGGCTAAAGATAATCTTTATGATGCTGAATGTAGGAATAAAATCCTGCAAGAAAACCTAGAAAAGGCTAATTATGAACTCTCTAGACTAAGCAAATGGCATAGATCATCTGATGCCTTGAATTGGCTGAATGAAAACTGTAGCTCTAACAAATCCGGAATTGGCTACAGAAAACCTGTCCCTAAGTTTGACCTAAAGTATGTAGGAATTTCTGACAATAACATGTACACTAATTGTGGAAAGGTAGGACACTTTACAGACACTTGTCCTGCCTTAAGTCATATTGCTAAAAATGTGAAGTAAGGAAGAGGATCCAAAAGCCAAGCCTCATGTCCATACTAAGTGGATTAAGGTTAATAAAAAATAGTTTCTAATCCCCTCCCCTTCTGGGAAAGAAGAGATCTGACTCATCATTTTTCCAACAAAAAGGGAGCCAAGCTTGTCTGGGTTCCCAAAACTAACTTGTGATTTATGGTGTAAGCTAAAGTGAGAGGGAACAATCAAGACTGGTATCTAGACAGTGGATGCTCAAGACATATGACTGGAGAAAAGAAAAACTTCCTCTCACTGACAACCTTCTAAGAAAAGAGTGTGTCATTTGAAAATGAAAAAAAGGGCCAGATAATAGGTATTGGCAAGGTTGGTAAGTCACTCTCTCATGCTATAGAAGATGTGTATTATATGGTAGGCCTTAAAGACAATCTTCTTAGCATCTCTCAAATGTGCGACAAAGAAAATGAAGTAAATTTCAAATTCAAAATATGCATTGTCACTAAGCTTGATACTGATGAAGTTGTGTTAAAAGGTAAGAGACATAACAATGTCTACAAGATATCGATTATATCACTTCCCCAGAGTGAGAACACATGCTTGAGTGTAGTGGAAGATGATCCGTTGCTATGGCATAGAAGACTGGGCCATGCCAGTCTCTCTCAACTCAATAAGTTGGCAGCAAAGGATTCGTCCTTGGTCTACCAAAAGTTGAGTTCTCCTTAGACAAGGTGTGTGATGCCTGTGTTAGAAGGAAATATGTAACGTCATTTTTTAAATCTACAAAGGTTGTCAATACCTCTAAACCTCTAGAACTCCTATATATGGACCTATGTGGACCAATGAGAGTAAAGAGCAGAGGAGGTAAGATGTATGTTTTTGTGATTGTTGATGACTTTTTCAGGTATACATGGACTCTGTTTTTGGAATCTAAAGATGAAACCTTTGATGTTTTCTATGCATTTGTCAGAATGATTCAAGAAAAACAGGGATGCAATGTATTAAGTATAAAAATAGACCATGAAACTGAGTTTGAAAATTCCAAATTCCTTGAGTTCTGTAGCTCACATGGTATTGACCATAATTTCTTTGCACCTAGAACTCCACAATAAAATGGAGTTGTAGAAAGAAAGAATAGATCTCTAGAAGACATAGGGAGGACCATGTTGATTACTAGTGGACTGAGGGAGTCAATACTACATGTTACCTGCTAAACAGATGCATGGTTAGAACCATTCTTGAGAAAACTCCCTATGAGTTATTTCGAGGAAGAAAACCCACCATCACTCACCTGAGAGCCTTTGGGTGCAAATATTTTGTGCATAATAATGGAAAAGAAACTCTAGGTAAGTTTGATAACATAAGTGATGAGGAAATTTTCTTGGGTTACTCTCCCCATAGTAAGGCCTATAAAGTTTTTAGTAAAAGAATTGTGTGTGTAGAAGAAAATATTCATGTTTTCTTTGATGAATCTAACAATTTGGCTGAGAAAGGTCTGCATGATGAAGATTATGACATATGAATCACTCGTGATGGAGTTACAAAGGAATCTAAACCTCAATATGAAGATGGATCCGAAGACCACAAGGAAATTGACAGTGATCATGAGGAACAAGAAGAAGAATGAACTACTCTAACTACTAACCAGACTGATGAAGCCACACCTACTAAACTATTCCTTTGGGACACTCCTTGGATGAATCTTCTCTGGGTATACAAATCAAACCATGGAAGCATCAAAGTTCACATCCTCTTGAGAACATCATCTCTGATCCAAATGCAGGAGTGCAGACCAGGTCTTCTCTAAGAAATCTATGTGCACTCACAACATTTCTCTCACAGGTTGATCCTAAGACCATCAAGAAGCCCTAAAGGATCCAGATTGGATTATAGCCATGCAAAAGGAGCTAAATCAATTCGAAAGAAGCAAGGTTTGGCAATTGGTACAAAGACACAAGAACAGAATTGTCATAGGCATCAGATGGGTGTTCAGAAATAAGCTAGATGAACAATGAAATATCAAAAGGAACAAGGCCAGACTGGTGGTTCAGGGATACAATCAAGAGGAGGGCATTGACTCTGATGAAATATTTGCACCTATAGCTAGAATGGAAGCTATAAGAATGCTGATAGTCTTTGCTGCTCACATGGAGTTTTTCTTATATCAAATGGATGTAAAGAGTGCCTTCTTGAATGGTTGTATGAAGGAGTAAGTTCTTGTTAAATAACCTCCTGGATTTGAAAGTGAAAAATTTCCTGACTATATTTTCAAGCTAGATAAAGCTCTTTATGAGCTGAAACAAACTCCAAGAGCTTGGTATGAAAGACTCTCAAAGTTCCTCTTAGCCAACAACTTTGTAAGAGAAAAGGTGGACAACACTCTATTTCTAAGGAGCAAAAGAAAGAATATTCTGATTGTGCAAGTGTATATGGATGACATTATCTTTGGGCTATTAATGAAGCAATGTGCAAGGAATTTGCTAAGTTGATGGGAAATGAGTTTGAAATGAGCATGATGGGTGAATTGAACTTCTTTCTAGGGCTGCAAATCAAGCAAACACCTACTGGAACCATGATACATCAGCAGAAATATATCAAGGAACTACTAAAAAAGTTCAACATGGACTCCTCTAAGTCCATTGACACTCCCATTGCAACTGCAACAAAACTGGACCTTGATGAAGAAGGGAAAAGTGCTGAACAGAAACTATATAGAGGAATGATTGGGTCACTGTTCTACCTCACAGCAAGCAGGCCTGATATTGTATTCAATGTGGGACTGTGTGTAAGATTTCAGGCAAATCCCAAGGAATCTGATCTGAAGGCTATCAAGAGGATACTAAGATATCTCAAGGGACTCCTGACCTCTGCCTATGTTATCACATAGGATATAGCTTTAATCTAGTTGGTTATGTTGATGCTGACTATGCAGGTTTTCATGTTGATAAGAAAAGCACTTCAGGAACAACTCATTTTCTAGGTTCTTTCTAGTGTCTTGGGGAGCAAAGAAGCAAAACTCAGTAGCCTTATCTAACAGCTGAGGCTGAATATGTGGCAACAACATACTGCTGTGCTCAGTTGTTATGGATAAGACAACGGATAAGGGACTATGGTATTTTTGTTGATTGTGTTCCCATTTTTTGTGATAACACCAGTGCCATATACATTGCTAAAAATCTGTGTTAGCACAAGAGAACCAAGTACATTAACATTAGACACCACTTTCTCAGAAACGATGTTGAAAAGGAGAATATCTCAATTAACTTTCGTAAAACTGAATATCAAATTACTGATATTTTTTATAAAGCTCTGAGTAGGTATCACTTTGAAGGGAACAGATTAGAACTAGGTCTAATCAATTCTTCCAACTAAGTTGAACCCCAGTGATTGGCTAGAAAAGGTATAATTAGATGTAGATAATTAAGTACAATGTGTTTAATTCAACTTCGTGCTTGTATTAAGCACACACACTAGCTTGGAAAATCTGGTTGATAACTATGTTGCATGATACTAATGTGAAGTGCTGAAGTTTTACTGCAGAAACAAGTAAGGAGCTACTAAGGAGTTGGTTCTTCGACTCATGTACATGCCATATTGTCTTAATTCAGTGGGACTTAATATCCTAAAATTATTGCTATGCTCAGACTTCTAATTACGTTGGTATCACTTCTAATTGTCTTTGGTCAAAGAGTAAGGGGGAATCTTAGAGCAATTAGAGTTCAATATCTTGAAATCCTAACAGTCAAAGTAATCATTATAAGAGTCACGTTAGAACTCAAATTCGGTCATCTTCTCTCTTTCAGTCAAATCAGGAGTAACGTCTTTAAAAGGCCCTTATGATCAGCTTCTCAGACCTTACTATTTCTCTCAAACGTAAGCAAGAATCAAGAGCAAATATCAAGAATAAATTCTCTCATTTTCCTTCATCGAGTCTCTTCTCTGATCACCATGCCTAAATCCAGCCAAACCTCTTCTAAATCCAAATTATCATCCAAGGCTGAAGCAAAATCCAAAAACATGAATCCTAAATTAAATAAAAGTGTCAAGCCATCAAGTGAACCCGCACCAACACCTGCTCCTTCTCCTTCGATATCATCCACTTTACCTACATCATCATTCCATGTTCCTACTGCTCTCACCATCCCCACCTCCACTGCACCCCCACTTCCAAACTAACCACCCATGCATTTGAGCCTACTGCGAAAAATACCTCTAAGTCAACTAAGGTCAAGGATACTCCAAGAAAATCTTTTAAGAAAGTGCCTGATGCTACTACTTAAGTAGACACGGTGGTAAAGGAATTTATGGTTCATGGGAATCAGTGCCAGTCATTGCTAATCAGGTACAAATTCCTCCTTCAAAAGTAGATATTTTGGTATCCGCTATAGATTTTGCACCCTTAGACACCCTCCCACCCACGAGTGAGAAACCACAAGTGGAGGAATTTATTGTAGAAAAGGGTGCAGACAATCTGGGGAAAGAGGTAGATACTACTACTATGGTGCCAGTAATTAAGGGGGAAGGAAGTAAAGAACCAGTACAAAATGAGGCATCTGATGGTCTTTCATTTAGTTGGACGGAGGATGAGGATCATGATGGGGTGAAAAAGAAGAAGAAGTCGTGGACAGTCATGAAGAGCATAATGCTCAAGACATAGCTAATGAAGAAGAAAAGAGTGAGAATGAGGGAGAGCGTGGAGATGAGAAGGAGAGTGATACGGATGATAAAATAGGTGAACAAGTAAATAATTCTGCAGAAGAAGAAAATCATAGTGAAAAAGAGGACAATTCTGAGAGTGGGGGTGAGGATCAAGAAAAAGTAAGTGAGAGTGAAGGAGTGGATGAATAAAGTAAGGAAGAGAATGAGAATATGAGTGAGGAATCTGAAGGCTCTATGACCATTGGGAACACTATCATAGCCCCTTCAGAAGAAACTGGTGAAGAGAAAAGGACTCAAGAACCTGGCCTTTGTTAACTCCTTTCACTAGAGATGAAAAGGTTAGCATATGACTTGCTATTGTCTGAGGTAGGGAAGAAACCCAGGAAGACGCCTGTGAAAGCAACAAAGTCAGCAGTCTCAACAAGAAAAGATGTGACTCCTCCTGCCAGGACTCCTCTTACAAGGAGTAAAAGAAAGGTTGTTGATGAACAAATCATTAAGAAGTCAAGAAGTGCCAAGAAGCCAAGGAAGAAAGTTTCAATTGTGGAACCTATGGTTGAGCTGGATGGAGAAGATGAGTTTGAGTCTGCTTTGCCAGTTATGTCCTCTACACAAAAGAGAAAGGTCCAAAGCTACAAAAAATGCTACCCCTTCTGCAAGGGCCACTAGAGGAAAGACAAGAAAGGATGTGCCAGCTGCAGTTGATAGACTTACAGAGTTCAGGAACAGAAACGTGCTTAATGGGAAGATTCTTGCAAATACCGATGAGAAGGGAATGGCTCAACTGGTAGAAAAACTTGAGCTACAGGGATGGAAGAACATGTTTTTCAAAGCTTTCCCTCCTGTATATGTTCCTACTATGGTGGAGTTCTATGAAAATTTCAAATTTGATGGGAAGGTAGTCAAAAGTAATGTAAGGGGGTTTGAAATGGAGTTTGATGCTGAGGAGCTGGGGATGCTTCTTAAAATTTCTTCTTTGGGATTTGACAATTACTTGAAGAAAAATTGGCCAGCCATAGACAATGATGTTGACACTGGGATTGTGGTCACAAGAAAGATCTCTAAAAAATTTTAACTAGATGCTCTCCAGAAGGTATACAAGACTGATATGACTCCCTTTCACAAGCTGTTGTTTCATTTTATCAATTCCTGCATTCTTCAGAGGTGTGAGAGAAGGCATGAAGCTACCCTGTTGGATATGATGATTCAGCATATGGCAAGAGCTTCAGAGAATTCCAAGCCTAAGTATGCTATGCCTTATGGTTTCATGTTGACTGAGCTATTTGACAAGCTCAACATTGCCTTGCCTAAGCTTGAGTATGGAAATCACAATGATATTTTGGATGTAGTTATCCTCAAGCAGTGTGGCTATGAAGAGATCAAGGTTAGGAGACCCACATGATTTGCTACTCTGCCTGGGAGCAGCAGGGCTGAAGAGCTCAGTAAGAGGTTGGAGTTGGCTGTTGAAGAGAATGCCAAGCTTCGTGAAGACAATGATGAGCTGAGAAAGTAAATCATGCAGCTTAGGGAAGAGCTCAGAAGAGATCGGGAAGCTCATACCTAAGAAATTGTCACTCTTGTGAAAGCATTGACCCCCTCTACCTCTAACCCATGAACTTGTTCCTTCCCAGTGTCCTTAGTTTACTTTTGCTACCCCAGTGATGCTTTAATTTTTTTTTCTTCCTTTTGTCTTAGTTTGAGTAGCTTGCAGTATGCTTAGTTTATTTTATTCTAATGGTTTAAGACAAGGCCCTGGGCTTATTTTGGCACTACTAAATGTCTTCTCTTGTACTGCTTTACTACTTTGTACAATATTGGATCTTCAGCCTAGCCTGTTTGCCTTGATAATTCTTAAGTTTGTGTTGTAGACTGTTTGGCCTTGAATCTTACATTATCTGTGCTTCATCTGTCTAACATCTTTTTATTTTTTCGATAATGCCAAAAGGGGGAAGATAAGGTTGGGGGGTTGTGGGTTGTGAATATACATGTCTGTCAATAGTTTGTTGTGATTACCCGGTTCTACTATGTACAAAGTTTGTCATCATTAAAAAGGGGAAATTTGTTGAGTATTGAGATTTTGATGATTAACAAAGTTTGTTTAAATGCAATAATTTAAAGAACCAGGTCCTCGACGTAGCTGCTTAACTGTTCTAAGAACCATCTCCTCGGATAAGGACCAGCTTCTCTGGTTGATGATTGTACATCTGTGCAAGACAGTAACTTTATCTCAAAAGTTACGCAGGTCCGAGTTTGGTGGAAGAAGGTTGCTGCATGTGATAAGAGTTGTTGCTCAAGAAGATATGAATATTTCAATCAGAGACAAGAGTCCCAAAGCTTGTGGAGTCCTTGGAACAGTAGGAGTTCTATCAAAGGAGAAGCTGACTATGTATATGACTCCTAGAAGATCTCAAGCCCATACGTTTAAATATTATCTACTTTGGACTTCTGATTTTATCCTTTTATACATCAACTAAAGAATTATATGATGTTCACTCTAGTCGAGTACCAGTACTGTATTCTTGTTGAGTCACTCTAGCAAATGTGTTTTAGGAAATTGAGTTGTAATTAAGTATCACAAACAATTACTAAGTTGGAGTGAGTATTTGCTTTATAAGGTAGAGTAACTTGTAAATCAAATAATCGTAGTTGGAGTACTGGAGAGTATTGAATTACAGTCTTGTAATTAATATATTTTTGACTCATTATTCTAGTGGAATTAAATATTTTTGCATATTTTTGCAAACCAATACATTTTTGCACCTTTTGAGCCGGGTGATTTTTCACGTAAAAATCATATGTGAAAGTCTATAGTTTCCTTCGTTCAAAAATTTGGAAGTTAAAGTTTCAAAACTATGTTCAATCATAATTAAAAAGAGAATATTTTGTGGGCATATATAGCAACAAAGAGTTACCCGACCCTTTATGGCATTAATTAATGGGGTTCCCCATTGGGAGTAATTACGTACGGTTCTTAGAGTTGGAGCAATCATGATCCTAAATGAAGGATAAGTACTAACTACATAGGGGTCGTTTGGTAGGCTGTACTAAGTAAAATAATTCTTGTATAAAAATTTAATCCGTCCAATACAATATTTGATTGCTCAATTCAATTTATGCATACCTAATACATGGATTATTTATACCTCATAGGAGGGCTTAGCTAATACTAAGAAAACTAATGGATTAATAATCTCTGCATTAACTATACCTAAGACCCTAAAATTACTAAACTGCCCCTCAAACCCTTTTCCTAAATTTCTTTATATACAAAAAGAAGAATATTCAAGGGTATAATTGTAAAGAAGATTTTGTACGGTCTTAGACCAAACACAAGTTTAGATTATACATTGCATAGCTAATTTTTAATACAATGAACCAAACACTTTATAAAAAATAATCTCAACACTATAATCCCTGCATTACTAATCCCTACATTATTTGTGTTCGTACCAATCGACCACTTAGTTTGTAATGCAAAGAACAAAGAAGACAGCAAATGAGGGAGACCTCTCAACTAACATTTCCAGTCTTTCAAACTGTCTAATATCTTTGTGATTCTTTGTCTTGGACCCCACCTTACTGTAGTTATCATGTTTGACAATCTCTTCATTTATTTGATCCAGTTACAATATTTTGGTTAAAAAATTAGAGTAAGAATACATACACATCGCTTAACTAAATGTGTATACCAAGAATATACTTTTGTCTTGCATTCATTGATATGTAAATCTCACGTGCAGTAGGTTAATAACCGTACTTTGCAGCCACGCGCGTAAAAATTCGTGGATTCGTCTTTGCTTAGAGGAGTGGCCTAGTTAAATTTGAGATTTCATTGATTTATTAAGGGAAGTTGTACGAGTTTAAATATAAGTATATTGCGGACCATTCCAGGTGGAGGCTTTTGTGGATTCTGCCATTCATCAATGTGAGGCAGAGACAGAACCTCCAGAAAACATGTTAGGAGTACTTCTTCCTCTATAAAAACATATTGCAAGGTGAAGAAGAAAACTCCTCGTGACTTAACTTTTGTAGCCAGGGTCGTTGGGTCTAAAGTCAAATTTCAGAAATGCCCAAAGTAAGAGTATAAAATAAAGGTAGAATAATAAAATTGGTTCAAAATTTTGATAAGTTGATATACAACAACATATTTTGAAAATCCGCTAAGTGAGGTCTGGCATGGTAGAGTTCCTCTATCTTAGAAGGTAAAATATTATTTTCGAAAAATCATTGACTCAAGAAAAAGCATGACAAAGAAAAACTTTTTTAATAATACATATGCAATATATCTTTTTAAAAAATAAGGCCCCACAAAGTTGGGGCCCAAGCAATTGCTTTACTGATCTTATAATTGGGCACCCATGTTTGTAGCTAAACCCTAATAAAGGAAGTCATCAAAGATTCTACTCAGCCCAGATATATTACTAGAAAAATAAAAAATAAAAAATAAAAACTTTCAAAAAGTTCTGTTGTCGACTAGAGCCTAGAGGTTTTCATTCAGATATCACTATTTATCAAGCCTACTCGACTTCATTGCTGAGCAGTAGCTTGCTCAGTTGTAGCTGACTCAGAATTTTCAATAAGGAAAGTTAAAATATAAAAAATAAATATATAAAAAAATTAATTTATAGTATATATATAATTAAAAGAAAAAAAGTACTTATCTAGACAGTATAATTTCTAGCGAAAAGGGTGTCAATTGATCTCAGACAAAGGTGGCTCCGTGATAGCAAGTAATATAACTAGATTGAGTATTTATTTATTTTTGCTTAATTCAAGGAAAGGGCTCAAATACAAAATTCAAAGTACTAAAACAAGAAGTCAGTTCTAGAGACAATTGTTAGTTAATATCTCTTTTACGTATTGGGCTTTAGGGAATGATGTGTAGAGAAGACTAGGGGTGTTTGTCGGTCGGTACGGTACGGTATTTAGATATTTCGGTTTAATATCTTTTATATTCGGTTTCTTAAAATATCATACCTAATTAAATTCGGTATAGTTCGATTTTTCTTCTTTCGGTTTCGGTTTATTCGGTTTGAATACCAACTAGTGCATAGAGTTATGACTGTAATATTCTAAATTAAAGTACTCAAAAGTATAAACCTAAAGATATTTGTTGACAAAAGTTTTGTCCAAAACTAGCAAATATCAACCCAGAGAGAGAAAATTGTACATAAAAGAATAAATTTGATCATTAAAAATGTCTTGTTACTTGCTTAGAGTTAATTGATGAACTTAGAGAATAAAAGAAAGTAAAATTTTAGACTTTTATATTTATGTTATAATTAATAATATATAGTGTATTGTGTAATATAATATATATTTCGGTACAGTATCGGTATTTCAGTATTTCACTTTAAAATACCAAACATCATACCTAATACCAATATTTTTTAATATTTAAATCAAATACTATATCGAATACCATAATATCAAACATCAAATACCAAAATTTTTTATTTTGATACGGTAATTTGGTATTTACCAAATTATGCA
Organism: Nicotiana obtusifolia; assembly: GCA_002018475.1. NCBI lineage: Eukaryota > Viridiplantae > Streptophyta > Magnoliopsida > Solanales > Solanaceae > Nicotiana > Nicotiana obtusifolia. Next base: position 30,966 of record MCJB01047451.1, read on the forward strand.
CAACCCCAGATAAGACTATTTATTTAGGGAATTTCGTGTATATAGTCTCTCTTAATTAGCATGTGAGATTAATCATATTTGCCAGTGTGCTGTTAGCCTTCTCATATTTCCATCTCATTTTNCCCCCCGGTTTTCTTTTCATGTTTGTTGACATTCACGGAAATGCATAATTAGATTGGAGTGCAAAAAGTAACAAGGATTGAGTCTTCAAAACCGATTCAATTTTATTAACGACAGTGGGATGTTTCGGTATTTTAGTAATTTTTTCCATATGTTGGTAATCTTTTAATTCGAGCTTTGAACTTCAAATAATCATTTTTCACATTGCCGCATAAGCGGGTCGTAAAAATTGAACTCTCTGGGTGGTCCACTTAAATAAAGTTGCACAGTGCAAAATGCTGCACTAGTGATTAGTTTTTCTTATGAATCTTGTAAGTGTCATTTTCACATAAGATGCTGCACAGTTTCATGGTTACTTTCCAATTCTAATCAAATCCTTGACGATGGTGACAAAAATTAATATTACCATTCGTCCAAATCCTGAGACACTCAAACAATTGCTTGTCTTATGGTACTACTGTGTCATAACCTTTTCTGAGACATATGCAAGCTACTTTCATTTTTATGTGTCAGCATTATCACGTATAGGCATATAAATTTTATTTAAATTAAATTCATAAAATAATTTGGACTATATTTTAAATTCAAGATATATTGATTCAAATAAATATTATGGACTAATATAATCGAATTAATTATATAAGTCCAATATATATAGATTAAATAAATAATTCTTAATCCATTGGACTAACCCATTTAATTGGGCTAAAGTGATGAGCCCACTTCATTAAGCCCAAGATATCATATTCCTAGAGGTCCAGTTTGGTGCTACGTGTCAAATGATGTGGCACGCCAAGTCAAACGAAAGAGCCAATAGGATCGTGCCACGTGTCAAAATGACAAGGCATGCCAAGTCAAATTAAAAGGCCAATAAAATCACGCCACATGTGCAAGTGACATGTTCTGGCCAATCAAATGTGACCTTGTCGCTCTTCAATCTGATTGGCAGGAAAGAGTTTGTTCTTATCATAACTCTTCCCTCCCACAACTATAAATAAGGGTCTTCTTAACTCAGAAAAGACACCAAAAGTGATAACAAGAAGCAAGAAAAAGCTCGTGGATCAAACTCTGCAAATTCCTCCATAAATTTCAAGCTTCAAGCAATCAAGTTCAAGCTCAAGAACGAAGAACAAATCAAGTTCAAGCTCAAGAACAAAAAAAAAAAATCAAGATAAGCTCAAACGCCCTTGAATTTATTTTGGAAAAGTAGAATCAGAGGAACCACAGAGATTGTAACACTCAAATATTTAAAACAAAATACTACGATTGTTGCAATATTTTTTGGTCTTGATTTTATTTTCTCGACGCAAATTTATTGTATACAAATTCTGGCACCCCCGGTGGGATAATCTCTACCTCTCATCTCAACTTTTCAATCACCAAAATTCAAGAACACTAAAATTGCTTCAAAGAAAATCAACTCCAGTTCAACCTCCACCAAGGCTGCTAATTCCAGGTTCTATGCTGATATGGAGAGCATCCTCGATGTTACCTTTGGAAGCTTTGGATCAGTTTCAAGGAGCAAAGCAAGCTCGTTAGGACAACAAGCACCTCAAGTGCCAATCGCATCAACCCCTATTTTCGGGTCTTCATTCTCAAAAGGAGCAAGATCTTTCACAAACACACTCGAAGGACAAAGCGATGTTGACGAAAAGATCAAGGCAATTCTCGCTCTGCTTGACTTCTCCGGATCCAAGTACTCTGCTGTGAAGGAAGATGATGATGCTTCAAGTGATGGATCCTCCCCACTTACACCACATAGCGTGAGCCAATCGAAGATCAATATATGTAACAAACCATGCTATTCTCCATTGTCCATGACAATCATGCAAGCCAAGGTGATAAACACTTCATCTGTGGAGGAGCAGTTGGCAAACTTGACGGAAGCAATCCCTGGCTTGACCAAGTGCATGCAAAATCAAGATGCTAGAATCGACAAGCTAACAGATAGGGTGGGAATCTTGATGGAAGAAGAATTCACCCATGCACCTGGCAAGCTCCCAGAGGTTCCAGAGAGTAATTCTCCCCCAAGACAAGTTGCATCCGCTAAGGCTATCCATATCTCATCTGAAGGGATGATTCCAATCGATCAACTAAAGGAGTTCATTGAAGGAACTATTAAAAGCAAGTACGAAGTTGCTACCAAGTCTTTTCTTACATACACAAAGCCCTATACTACAAGGATCGATATGTTGAAGATGCATGCTGGCTACCAACCTCCAAAGTTTCAACAGTTTGATGGTAAAGGTAATCCAAAGCAACACGTGGCGCACTTCGTTGAAACGTGCAACAATGCTGGGACTTATGGAGATTACCTCGTCAAGCAGTTTGTCCACTCGCTAAAATAAAATGCTTTTGATTGGTATATAGACCTCGAGGCGGGATCTATTGATAGCTGGGATCAACTAGAGCAACAGTTCCTCAATCGCTTTTATAGCACAAGGCGCACTTTGAGCATGGTAGAACTTACAAATACTCATCAACTATCGACTTTATCAATCATTGAAGCTTCTGGCATTGAGATGTACATCCAAGGCATGCATTGGGGACTCCGCTACATCTTGCAAGGTATCAAGCCTAGCACATTTGAAGAACTTGCGACTCGTGTCCATGGAGTTAAGCATGGCCTCTGCTGGAAACGAAAGGCTGCCTATCTATGAGCCTCACAAAGGGAACGACAAGCAAGAAGTCAGGAAATGGAGCAAGTTCTCACTCAAGTCTGAAAACAAAGAAGCTATGAATTTCAACACATCACCTGTGAAGTTCACAACGAAGGTGAGCAAGAAGCAGAGTACGGAATCCACTTCTTTTCAAGATAAACCAAGTGGAATGTTGACTCTAAAATAAATGCAAGAGAAGGAGTACCCATTTCTGGATTCTGATGTGCCAGCAATTTTGGAAGAACTCCTCGAGCTAATTCTCATTGAGCTTCCGGAGATGAAGCGGCCAAATGAAGCTGGTAAAACGAATGACCCAAATTACTGCAAATACCATCGATTTGTGAGCCACACTCTAGAGAAGTGCTTTGTCTTCAAGGACAAAGTTATGGACTTGGGTCGTGAAAAGAAGATCGTGCTTGAAGATGATAAAGAAAGCACAAACCAAGTTTCTATCACCTTTGGCTCATTCAGTCTGGATGAATTATGTGGTTTTAAAGAAAGTAAAGATGAAGAATTACTATAGAACAACAAAGTTGAAGTCGATCAACCTGATGATGATGAAGGTTGGACGTTGGTGACTTGTCGTAGGTGCCACAAAAGGAGCCCACCAAAAGAATCAATAGAACAACCAACAAGGAAAATGATGGTGAAAAGACCAAGGAGATGGAATCAAGTTAAGCATTTGAAGAAAGTAAAAGTGGAGGTGCACCATCCTCAAAAGCCACGACATCCAGTGACCTTGGAAGAATTCTTACCATGTTGGCTCCCCACGAAGATTTCTCATGAGGGTATTGATGCATCTTGTTTCCATGCTGACAAAGGGGAAGAAAAGAGTGATGACCTACCATCGACACCATCTTCAGAAAATCTCATCGATTCCATTCCTCAAGAAGTTAATGCTTGTGAGGAAAAAGTTACGTTCACAAATGACGATCTTCTACTAGGTGACACTCCTCATAACCGCGCGTTGTACCTGGTTGGCTATATGTGTGATGAAAGGGTAAATCGAATTTTGGTTGATGGAGGATCATCAGTGAACATCTTGCCAACTCGCACTGTGAAAGAACTTGGTATTCCCATGAACGAACTCTCAGAAAGTTATGTGATGATTCAAGGATTCAACCAAGGGGCAAAAATCCATAGGTGCGATCAGGTTGGGAATCACCATTGAAGATATGCAATCAAGTGCATGGCTACATGTGATCGATGCAAAGACTTCATATAACGTCTTGCTTGGAAAGCCTTGGATACATGAGAATAAAGTAGTTCCAGTTACCTACTATTAATGTTAAAAATACTACGAGGGTAAAGTCGAGAAGAAGATAGTTGCTGATGATGAGCCATTCACCGAGGCTGAGTCACACTTTGCGGATGCAAAGTTCTACTTGAAAAACCGCGTTATGAAGGAGCTAAAAGCTGATGATTTCATGAAAAGCAAGAATTACGAGCCCACAACTAAAAGAGCTGAGGTGACTGCTGGTAAAGCCAAAGCTGTTACTGAAGAGGTGCAACCTAACTTGAGTAAATCATATAGAAGGGATATTGCGTCTTATGGAAAGAAATAACTCTTGCGCTCCAATATGTCCCTAAAAGGAAGAAAGATGAAGGTGAATCATCTAATCTCCAAACTAACATGCTAAAGGAGTTAACTTTTCCGGTAAAACAAATTAAGGCGGTAAAGTTGTCCTCAAAGCCACTTGCAGGGTTTGTGGCCCAAAATCATTTGTAGAATATGGCACTCCCTACAAAGCGAACAGATGAAAGTTTTGATCCTAACGCTTACAGGCTATTTGCAAAAGTTGGATACAATCCCAATGAGCCATCAAAGTTAGGGAAGCTCTCATCAGAAGCTGCGATGAGGCAACCACGTGAAGGTTTGGGATACAAACAACTGTCACTAATGCGCATCTCCATAAGAAGGGCGAGCAGCAATTAAATTATCTTAGAGGATGAATCTGCCGCTTCTAACAAGCCTTCTGTCTTTGATCGACTTGGAAAATCAACTGCGAGGACTTCCATGTTCGAGAGATTGGGTCCAGTAAATAAGAGGAATAAGTTCCAGAGAAATTATCGAATACAACACTCGCTTCACCCAAAATTCAGAAGGTCTCTAAGGATTTCCAAAGTCTGGTTCCTTCTAGAATGAGGCGACAAACAAAATTCATGGTTTTATGTGATGAGGTACTAAAGGTGAAGCATACAATGTGCTCTACACTAAAGAACGTGATAAAGATGAAGAAAGTGTGGGTTCTTCGTATCATGTTACTACACAAGGCGAGCACGGTGTTTTATCTCTAACGGAGGATGACGAGAAATTGGAGGATGTTTCACCGTGTTATCACATATCCTTCAACGATGGGGACCCTCAAGAAGATGAAGATGCGAAAGATGCTCCCCCGGAACTTGAATAAGGGATGAAGGCAATGATTGATGCCTTAAAAGAAGTTAACCTTGGCACAGATGAAGAACCAAGGCCCACATACCTAAGTGCTTTACTAGCAATTAATGAAGAAAGCACTTATATCGAGTTAGTCAATGAGTTCAAGGATGTCTTTGCTTGGATTTACAAAGAGATGCCTGGCTTGGACCCTAAAGTAGCAGTTCATCACCTTGCAGTCAAGAATGGCGCTCGTCCTGTTAAGCAAGCCTAAAGGCGCTTTAGGTCGGACTTGGTTCCCTTGATCGAAAATGAAGTTAACAAACTCATTGAAGCTGGCTTTATTTGCAAAGTTAAATACCCAACATGGGTCTCGAGTATTGTCCCTATAAGGAAGAAGAATGGCCAAATTTGCGTGTGCATTGACTTCAGAGATCTCAACAATGTGTGTCCCAAAGATGAGTCCCCGCTTCCTATTCCAGAGCTGATGATCGATGCTACTACTGGGTACGAGGCAATGTCATTTATGGACGGTTCATCGGGCTATAACCAAATTCGAATAGCACCAAAAAATGAACATCTTATTGCATTCCGTACCCCCAGGGGTATTTATTGCTACAAGGTAATGCATTTTGGCTTGAAGAACGTTGGTGCTACTTACCAAAGGGCTATGTAGAATATTTTTGATGATCTTCTCCATGAGAATGTCGAGTGCTATGTTGACGACTTAGTGGTAAAATCAAGAGAGAAAAGCGACCACTTGAAAGACTTGAGAATGGTGTTTGAGTTGCTCCGGAGGTACCAACTTAGGATGAATCCATTAAAATGTGCCTTTGGAGTTACTTCTGAAAAGCTCCTTGGTTTCATTGTCCGACATCGAGGGATCGAAATTGATCAAGTCAAAGTGGATGCCAATTTGAAGATGCTTGAGCCTCGCGATAATCATGAATTGAAAAGTCTGCAAGAAAGCTAGCATACCTTAGGAGATTCATCTCAAACCTAGCTGGGAGGTGCCAACCATTCAGTCGCCTCATGAAGAAAGGCGTTCCTTTTAAGTGGGACCAAGTTTGTAGCAATGCCTTTGAAAGAATCAAAACTTACTTGATGAAGCATCCGGTTTTGGCAGCCCCTATACCTGGAAAGCTGTTGATACTATATATTTCAGCACAAGAAAGGTCTATTGGAGCACTATTGGCCCAGAAAATAGTGAGGGGAAAGAAAACTCTCTTTACTACTTGAGCAGGATGATGACACCAAACGAGCTAAATTATTCGCCAATTGAAAAGTTGTGTTTGGCGCTAGTCTTCTCAATTCAAAAGTTGAAGAACTAAGCTCATATTGTTCGTCTTGTTTCTAAAGCAAATCCCATCAAGTTCGTGATGTCAAAACCTGTTCTTAGTGATCGACTAGCGAGATGGTACCTCCAGTTTCAACAATTGGAGATTTTGTACATCCCTCAAAAGGTTGTAAAAGGACAAGCATTGGAAGACTTCTTGGCAGATCATCCGATACCTGATAACTGGGAGCTAACTGACAAACTACCTGATGAGGATGCAATGGTCGTTGAAGTTCAACCTCCATGGAAGATGTACTTTGATGGTGTTTTGCATTGCGATAGTATTTGTCACCTCTCAAGGCGAAGTTTTGCCCTACTCTTTTACGTTGACACAGCTTTGTTCCAACAATGTTGCTGAGTATCAAGCACTAATACTTGGGTTTGAAATAGCTGTTGATATAAAGTAGTTGCAATTGCAAGTCTTTGGTGACTCCCAGTTAGTGGTCAATCAGCTTTTAGGTAGTTACGAGGTCAAGAAACCTGAACTACGCCCTTATCATAATTATGCTAAGAAATTGATGGGATGGATTGGTGATGTGATTATTCAACATATGTCTTGGAAAGAAAATAAGAAGGCTGATGCTTTAGCTGCCCTAGCTTTATCTCTAACCCTGCCTAATCAAGCGTAAGTTACTATCTGCCAAAAATGGGTAGTACCACCGCCAAATGAGGCTGAAAGTGATGAAAATGAACTCGAGAATCTTGTGGCCGTTTCTGAAGCTGAGGGGGAAGAATGGAGACAGCCCATCATCGACTACTGAAGCTATGGGATACTTCCAGAAAATTCGAGGAGAAGAACTGAAATCCGTCGTCATGCACCTCGTTTTCTTTACTACAAAGATACTCGATATAGAAAGTCATTCGAGGGAGTACTCTTGCGATGCTTAGGGGAAGATGAAGCACTCAAAGCTTTGCAAGAAGCACATTCTGGGGTATGTGAGTCACACCAGTCTGGACCAAAGCTCCACTTTCATATGAAAAGGATGGGATATTATTGACCAACGATGGTAAAAGATTGCTTAGACTACGCTCGAAGATGCAAGGCTTGCCAATTCCATGCGAATTTTATTCGTCAGCCTCCTGAAGTCACCCGACTGTTGTATCTTGGCCGTTTGATGCTTGGGGATTGGATGTTGTTGGACCACTGCCAAAGTCCTCTGGTGAGCACTTATACATCTTGGCTGCAACTGACTACTTCTCAAAATGGGCTGAAGTTGTGGCTCTTAAGGAAGTAAAGAAGGAAAATGTTGCAAGCATCCGAGTAAACATAATCTATCGCTTTGGCATTCCTCGTTACATAATAACGGATAATGGCAGACCATTTGACAATAGATTGATGAACAAGATTTGTGATCTCTTTAGCTTCAAGCAACGTAACTCTTCTATGTACAATGCTGCCGCCAATGGTCTAGCTGAGGCATTCAACAAGACTCTATGCAACTTACTAAAGAAAGTTGTCTCCAAATCCAAACAAGATTGGCATGACCGTAGGGAAGAAGCTTTGTGGGCATATAGGACAACTCGTTTATGGAGTCGAAGCCGTCTTGCTACTCGAGCGTCAAATACCTTCATTGCGATTAGCATTCAAGAAGGGATCACTGATGAAGAAAATGCTCGACTTCGATTAGCAGAGTTGGAGGCTCTTGACGAGAAGAGGTTGGAAGCTCAATGGAGTCTTGAATGTTATCAAGCTCGATTATCTCGCGCCTTCAATAAAAGAGTTCGCCCAAGTTCCTTTCAAATAAGAGATCAAGTCCTTGTCGTATGAAGACCCATTATTACTTCCCATAAACATGTAGGGAAGTTCACTTCAAAATGGGATGGGCCATATGTCGTACAAGAAGCTTACTCAAGAAGGCTTACAAGCTGGTTGATGCAGACGGCATGAGAATCGGCCCTATCAATGGAAAGTTTTTGAAGGAGTATTATCCTTGAAGTTGCAACACTCCTTGACGCACGAGCCTAAACTGCATGCTCCTATACTCCTAGCCCGCAAGAGTATAAACTGTGTACCGCCCAAAAAAAAAGTCCACTAGGTCGAAAACCTCAAAAGAGGCGGCCTAGGCAAAGTTAGGACATAAAATGGTAAAAAACAAAAATCCACCCATTCTGAACTACAGTATGACTTGACCGTCTTATCCGATGTATGTAGGCAGCTTAGAGTTTCATTCTGAGTTCAGTCGCATAAGTTCAAAAGATACATAATCCCCCAATCGTTGTCCAAATGAAGTACGACAGAATGTAATCCATTCAATCAGCACTTGAAAATCGAGCTGAGATACCATTCTTCCGTTAAACTTTAGATCCCATTTGATTTAAAGGGGGCAAGCCTCTGTGGTAAATTGGTATATTCAATGGAATGATTTTAGTCTTTTAGGAGGCTACTAAGTATTTGCACTGAAGCCCGGAGATTCACTATGTCTTCATGTTCACCAAATCTTTAAGTCCTCCGGTATTCAAGTTCGCCGCTCTTCAAGTTGAAATATTTAAATCCTCTAAGTCTCTAAGTTTAAGTCTTCAAGTCCATCGGTCTTCAAGTTGAAGTCTAAAAGTTTGCCGCTCTTCAAGTCGAAATATTTAAGACTTCCAAGTCTCCAAGTTGAAGTCTTCAAGTCCGTCGGCCTTCAAGTTGAAGTCTTCAAGTTCGTCGGTCTTCAAGTGGAATTATTTAAGTCCTCCAAATCTTCAAGTTGAAGCCTTCTAATTTTTCAAGTTGAAGTTTAAAAGTCCACCATTCTTCAAGTTAAAGTCTGCAAAGTCCGCCAAATCTTCAAAGTTCACTATGTGTTCGAGTTGAAACTTTCTAATTTTCCAATATTAAGGTGGACATTTAAGTTCCTTTGCACCTTAAGTTGGCCTCTTCGTGGGTTTTTCCTTAAAAGAAACTATAACTTTTCAATCTTAAGGTGGACATGTAAGTCTCTTTGCACCTTAAGTTGGCCTTTTTATGAGTTTTTCCTTCTATATGCTGCCATGGATTTGTCCTCCCATATGATGTTTGAGGATTTGTCCATTTATTTGTTGCCATGGTCTTGTACTTCGATATGCCATATGAATCTTTACGTCCTGAAATGGCCTTCGGTTTTTTTGGGCAGGGATGAGTATCCATCCTTTCACACCCTGAGAGTAATTTCTCCGATAGTCGGGTCACCTCGAGAGTAATCTCTCTGGTAGTCGGTCCACCTCGAGAGTAATCTCTTTTATAGTTGGAACCTTGAGAGTAATCTCTCCGATAGTCGAACCACATTGTGAGTAATCTCTCCGATAGTCGAGCCACATTGAGAGTAATCTCTCCAATAGTCGAGCCACATTGAGAGTAATCTCTCGATAGCCGATCCACATTGAGAGTAGTGTCTACGATAGTTGAACCACATTGAGAGTAATCTCTCCGATAGTCACGTCACCTTGAGAGTAATCTCTCCAATATTTGGACAGGGATGAGTATCCATCCCTCACACCCTATAATTGCCTTATTCATGCATGGATCATCTTGCCAAACAAGAACATATCCTTCTATTTTTTATCTACAAGAGCGAACAACAAAAAGCAAAAAAAGAAAAAAAGAAAAAAAAGAATAGAAAGAGAAATTCACCTTCAAACTAGTGCTTCCTAATCGTCAAAGCCAAAAGTCGAACTGACTTGAGGCGTCCGCAGTTGATGCTCAGTTAACATGAGAACTATGGGTTTATATAGGTTATGAAAGCGAGTACTCTAAAAGTATTTTCCGATGTGGGATTAGATGCTAAGAAACGCGGTGGCAGGCGCTCCTTTTCCTACGCAGAGTAGAATCCTTTTCTTGTTATGATTTCAATTGGAATATAATTTGGCTCTCTATGTCCAACCTAATTGGTCGCTGCTAGCAAAAGATTCGGCCTTCCATGTTTGCACGAGGCACTGTGCGTGAATATAGCTTTGTACGTATATACTTCCTTAAACAAAGAATGCAATATATTTGGCTAATTGGATTGTGATTTCTTGGCCTAAAAGTCAGAACATGACTTTTATTGGCATTCTGTCATAGGCCACATGACTCTTCTAGAAATGAACCAAGTGTTTGGATATTGGTCTATATGTATTGGAAGCTCATTTAAGCAGAATCTTATTATTTCAATTATTTTTAAGTAATGCATGAATACATCTATAGTGCACTTTAAATTATATATTAGTTTGTGATACTTCAAGTCTTAGTCTTTGAAGTTCGACATATTTATGCTCCGACAAGTCTTGAAGTAGGGGGAATTTGTAGGCATATAAATTTTATTTAAATTAAATCCATAAAATAATTTGGACTATATTTAAATTCAAGATATATTGGTCCAAATAAATATTTTGGGCTAATATAATCGAATTAATTATATAAATTCAATATATATGGATTAAATAAATAAGTCTTAATCCATTGGGCTAGCCCATTTAATTAGGCTAAAGTGATGAGCCCGCTTCATTAAGCCCAAGATATCATCTTCCTAGAGGCCCAGTTTGGTGCCACGTGTCAAATGACGTGACACGCCAAGTCAAACGAATGAGCCAATATGATCGTGCCACGTGTCAAAATGACAAGGCATGCCAAGTCAAATTAAAAGGCCAATGAAACCACGCCACATGTGCAAGTGACATGTTCTGGCCAATCAAATGCAGCCTTGTCACTCTTCAATCTGATTGGTCAGAAAGAGTTTGTTCTTATCATAACTCTTCCTTGTGGATCAAACGCTGCAAATTTCTCCAAAAGTTTCAAGTTTCAAGAAATCAAGTTCAAGCTCAAGAACGAAGAATAAATCAAGTTCAAGCTCAACAACGAAGAACAAATCAAGTTCAAGCTCAAGAACAAAGAACAAATTAAGATCAAGCTCAAATGCCCTTAAATTTATATTGGAAAAGTAGAATCAGAGGAACCACAGAAATTATAACACTCAAATATTTAAAATAATATACTAAAATTGTTTCAATATTTTTCGGTCTTGATTTTATTTTCTCGACGCAAATTTATTTTCCACGTTACGTTTTGAGCAAAGAATGCTAAAAGTTGATCATCTTCTGTTATAAGGAGCATGATGGAATATGTATCTTTTGGCTTTTGCTTGTAACGATGAGAAAGAAGGGAAAGAAACAAACAACTTTTAGGAATGGTGAATTCATCTTTAATTTGTCGGCAGAATGATGTAGATCTTGGTTGTTTAGATTTTGTCTATTTAACTATGAGTAATAATATAATACAAGACTGATTTTTCCTTGCAATTCCGTAAGTTAACTTTACATAACTATAGATTGACACTCATACTTTACGAAAGACTTTTGTAAGTGTTAGGTTAGTATACTGCCAATATATAGTTGCTGATTTTATAAAAATGCATAACTGATGCTAAAGGTAATGAAACTTCTTTGTGACCCCATCAGCTTTTAAAAAAATGAATTTCACCGAAAGCATAAAAATATTACGTTAAATCTTCTATACTCAAGGCTGCACTAGTTTTTCCTTAAAGCAGCACAGCCTTGACATAGACTTTGCTTATAGAAGTTTCCAAAATCTCAAATCAACAAATGATTCAACTGTTGGCATCTTAATTACTATATGGTAGGACAATCTTATATTAAAAGAACAAATTTTCCTTCTCTATTCCTTATCGCATGCAATTAGGAAAAGCTAAGAATATCAGTATTCTTGTAATAGAAGCAAAGCACATCATTTAATTTATGTCCGCAATCTGCTGGATAACGAAGGGGCACAGTACCTTGTCTAAGTGTACATATTAGCTAGATATGTTTTTTAAAACGCCTCGAGCAGAGGTATCAAATGGATGTGTTGGATCGATTTTGAGCGGATCAAAATAGATTGAGTCAACAAATGAGTGGATCAAATGACCCGTCCAAAAGTTACTTGGATTGAAATGAGTTGGGTCAAGATGGCTAAAATTTGGATCATAACCCAACACGCCCAACTCTTACCAAACTTTAATTAATATGCACTGTTATCTTATGAATTGAATAATTACTAAAGAAGACTTTTTGTTCTTTGTTATGGTCATATAAAATATCAAACAAAATAAAATAAATATTTTAAGATATTTTAGCAAAGTTACTCATGGATCAATTTAGGCTAAAAATCAACCCAGCTTTAAACGGATTGAGATAAGTTAGGCAAAGATGAGCTTTAGTTTAATAAATGGGCAGATCAATAACCAACCCAACCTTAGACGGATTGGGCGACTCATTTGGACTTGGGCCAGATTTGACTAACCCTAGCCTCAAGATAGGCAACTATTAGGGTTAATTTCTTTTCAAATTAGTCAAAAATAAATAGCATGCATGGCAGGTATGTAATAATTACAGTATTATTAAAAAAAAAGGAGGATAGAGAAAACTTCGGCATGCAGTAAAGTTATTGCATATGAACTGCATTACTGTACTTACAGATTGCAGCCATTATGAGATATTTTGGGTCTTAAAGGTAAGACTACGAAAAGAAAATATGTTACCTCTGTTTCATTTTTTTCATGATAGTGTTTTGATTGGAAATAAAATTTAAAAAAGAAATAAAAACTCATTAAGTGAAACTACCAAATAATTGTCAATATGGATGTATCTGGCTAAAGAGCTGAGACTGCAAGCCTTGTGAAGCAGAGTTCACAAACTTCATTTGAGGTAAATGGAAAATCTGTCAATTTGCTCAAGGGGGAGTTCAAACATGACTTACTCATCTCATGAAATAGAGATGTTTGGTTCTTGATAAAACTGCAGAAGAAATCAATTCTATAGGAAAACTTTCAGGTATATTGATGGTGTACTCTGTATAATACAACGATCATCAAAAGAAAAAGAATTGGAACTAGAATGACAAAAGCTTTTTGCCATATCCTCAGCTTATATCTCCTTGAAAACCATTAAAACACCAAGGGGAACAAGGAAACAAAGTAAAAAGAAAGAAAATGACTTACAAGCTAAAGAATTACAATGTCACACAACTAAAACACTTCAATAGAAGAAAAATACAATCTATCTATTCAACTAATGCATCTGCTTTGTCTGCTTCTTCTGTGTTCTGTGCTAATACAAACATCTTTTTTTACTTTTCATTCCTTTTATCACCATTGCATCTCTAAGAAAATATTTCTCTAGAGATTCAAGTTGTTATGCCTTTGAAAATGGTTGCAGGACTCATACTTATATTTTCTTTGTAGAAGAGGCAATATATACAGCAAGAAAAATTCTTGTTTCTGCAATTATGAGGGGACTATTGTGCCAATGTAGCCAAATCCAGCAATTGTAAAGGTAATAACTTGGAGGAAGATGTAAAGGAAGTACTGGCGTTTCCCATAAAGAACATCATAGCATCCACAGAAGAAAAGGAAAACTGCAAATCCCAATTCTTGTAGAAGAATCCTGTACAAATTAGGCCAACCTATGGTTAACAAACTGGTGCATTCTAATGTGTTATCCTATCAAGAATATGAAAATAAAGCTTCATTCAAGAAGGAAGTTTTCTCACCTATCTCCGAATAGAGATCCTCGAGGTTTCTTGGTTGGTTTCGTTTTATCCTTGTTCTTGAGAGCATCACCTAGTTTTTCTGTGACAACCCATTCGTTAGCCCTCTTTGCTTCGAGCAGGCCAATAAATGTAGCCTTGGTTCGGTGGAAAGCCATGACGTTCTCAAAGAGAATCCAGTAGAAAAGTAGATGAATTGACCTTGGAGTTCCAACAGAATTGAGAATTGTGATGATGCAGGGGATGTAGATGGCAGCCCATACAGGGATTTCAACTTCAGGAACTAAAAGACTTAATGGAAGAACAACACAGAAGAAGAAAAAAGTGACCATATGAGCTATGATCTTTCGGACGAAGAAGAAGCTGTAGATCACATAAAACTTCTTCCAAATATTCACTCTCTGCAAACACAACATAACACAGAACAATTCAAGTTCTTTAGCATATATAGTTGTTGTGTTTGATTCATTTTCAAAATTGAATTACATCACTACATTGCATACCTTGTTCCTAACAATCTCCATCACCATTTTTCTGAACAAATTGGCGGGGCCACAAGACCAACGATGCTGCTGAAAACGGAAGGCTTTGAATGTACTTGGAAGTTCACTTTTCACCTACAATTGAAAGAAAATCCCGTTTAGTAAACTTGAAGTAAAATTAAGCAAACAGAGTGGTTCTATGAGGAAATTGATCAAACACCTGGAGATCACCAAGGTAAAGAAACTTCCAGCCTTTGAGGCTAGCTCTAACTGCAAGGTCCATATCCTCCACAGTTGTTCTGTCTTTCCATCCACCTGCTTCATTAATCGCTGCTATTCTCCATACGCCTCCCGTTCCTGTAAACATTAATAAGTTTTCTTTTTATTTTGTTCAAATGATTAACTACTACTATTTCTTAAGTTATATATATTAAAGCTAAGTCCATGGCAACTAAAATAATATTCAATGGGTGTGTTAATGTAAGAAGTAATTAATATCTCCCTCACCGTTGAAGCCAAAGAATGCATGAGTAGATGAACCCACTTCTTGCTCCACTGTGAAATGGTAATCTAGTGACATCTCTTGCATTCTCGTCAACAAGCATTCGTTTGAGTTCACTGTATAATAAATATAATAGTATACAAAGGAATAGCTTAGTTAGCTTCACGGTAATTAATCAAAATATTTAGTTGTTCGCTGAATTTGTTAAAGTATTTGACAAAGAATTACTATTAAGTTATTAGTTATGTAATTTCTTTTTCAAATATATCAACCCTTAACTTAATTATAATTAGTGAATAAAACTTAAACGCAAAGGGGTATCAATCATGGGCCTGACTTTTCTGACCTCACGCAACTCAAAATGTTATCCACGTCATCAGACACCCTGGAAAAATCACTTTCATTTTCGATTTTAATTTATGTTGTCGCATTAATTTACTTGTACATCGCGCATGTTTGTCCAATGTAAGTGTCGGTGAGAAGCTGTAGAGAGTGAAGAGAAGAAGTCCACCAAAGTCTGGATGTAGCGCATAATAGCGTATAAAGACACTTTAAATGACGAATCTACCCCCTCCATTGACCTCACAGTTGACAAAATGACAAACCTACCCCGGATATGTAGCAGTTTCTCGCCGGTAACTGCGGGGTCTCAACAAACGGACAGGATAATAACGTCATTACTTGCTGTCACCACTGGCCGATATCCAACTAAACACAACTCAATCTACAACATTGAACCTATTCGAGAAGGGGAATTAGAGTAGCTCAGTTTTGTGTTATTTGAATTTCCATCATATTTACAATTCCTCACTTGTAACCAACCATCTACCCTATTTCTCTTCTTCCCTTTCTATAATAAAAAGTTTATTGAAAAAAGGGCCTATGCAAGAAGAATTGGAGAGTGGTTAATGGTGTATTATTTTTCAGATATAGGTAATGTATTTGTGGAAAAAATAGTGTAGTTGCTGACGTGGAATTGTTATGGTCTAAGCACGAGGTACACGGTGGCAAGTCGGAATGGACTCGGTGGGTGGGGAAGCTATAATGGTCGTGACTGACGGATTTTTCATGGACCCACTCAATAATAATGCACCAATCTTTAGAAAAATCCTAAAGTTTACTTCCCTAAAGAGAAGAAAAGGGTGACGAAAGATTGCAATATCAGTACAAACAGTTAAAACTTCCATTTTCTTCTTACAGTGAATGTGTGCATAAAATCTTTTAAAATGCTTAAGTTTAACGTGCAGTAAAAGTAACTAGTTAACATAAGAGCACCGACACTTTGATATATAGTAACCCAACATAATGCAATTAATGCTACTAAAATTCGAGGCTTACCAAAACGCCAACGACCTTGAACAAGTGCAATTTCCGAGTTATGTACAAGGAAAGGGATAGCACGCCGGAGAAAATCCGGTTCAGGCCGGAAATCGGCGTCAAAAATGACAACGTACTCGCAATCTTTGACATAATCACGCTTTAATCCTTCTTTTAGAGCTCCAGCTTTGTAGCCTCCTCTGCTCTCTCTGATTTGGTATCTAATGTTAATGCCTTTACTTGCCCACCTTAGGCATTCTTTCTCAACCAAATCCTTCAACATTAATAAATGCTTCATTATTTTACTTATGAATAAAAAGGTGGAAAAGCCAAAAGGGAATGGAGCCCATAGTCATTTATTACTGAAGGGAAAATGTTGTTTTAGGTGGGTGAAAATGTGTAATACAAGATGGCACATTCTTAATTAAAGTAAAATGAAATAGCCTTAAAATTCAAATTTCCAAACAACTTTTTTTTATACCTTAATGAGAGGGTCAGTAGAATCATCAAGAACTTGAATCACAAGTCTATCAGATGGCCATGATAGGTTACATGCAGCTCCTATAGAAACCTTGTAAACCTACAAAACAAATTAATTTTGAACACATCTACTTAGAAAAATGACATCTGATTATTTGCAAGTCAAAAACACACAAAAAATAAAGAAAGAGAAGGAGAAATAACCACCTCTTTTTCATTGAACATGGGGATTTGAACAAGCACCATAGGAAAACCTGCATTCCCAATCTCCAAATCCTCACGCATTGGTTCCCATTTGTACCTTTTATCTGGTTTTTCCAACAACAGTTTTACAAGAATGATAACTATACCCATATAAAGCCTTTCAATGAAAAGCATAAGTTCCATAGCTAAACATATGAATATAGCAACTTTCAATAATGGAACTATCAATGGGGCTTTGATTAATTCCCACATTAACCCAATTTGCCCTGCTATATCTGCTGCTGCCCCCTGAAATGTGTCTGGTAATAAAGCATTTGTAGAAACCTCTGCCATTTTTCCACTTCTTTCTTTAGCTCAAAACAGAGAACTCTGCTTTCTCTTTTTCTATTTTCTAGTTTCAGCCAAAGAAATACTCCTCTATCTTTTTTTCTATGTTAAGATAGAAGAGGGAAAGAGAAGTATTGCGGCATTGTGCGGAGGAAAGAGAATATGTATTGTGTGTGTTGAGTGAGTAACTGGGAGAGGGAAAGGGGGAAGTTTTATAGTCAAGTTTTGAGCTTATTTTAGACTCTTCTACAGTTCACTGACTTTTAAGTTTTAACCTCAGCCTCTTTCTTTTTCTTTTTTTTTAAAAACAAGTGGCTTTAATCTTTTGTTATTATTAATTAAAAGTATTTAAATAAAACCCAACTGTTCATGATCCAAATGAAAGGATATAAAAAGAAAATGAAAATGGAAGTCTCTCAACTGTTCCGATTTCTGGCGCTACTCACCTTTCTACCAAAACAAACTGTACCATTAGTAACAGTTGGTCAACCTTTTGGCCATCTGAAACACCTTATGTGGTGTAATTGAATATTCTGAGGAATAAGGGAGTAATGCTTAATCTATTACCGGATTTTAACAAGAAAAGTTAACTTGAAAAACTGAGCGAAAATAATTTATATCCCTAACAACATAAACAATTTAATTTTTCACAATGCGAAGTAGTATTTACTCATAATAGTAAAATTTTACTATACCATTATCTTGGTTTCAAATTACTTGTCACGTTTCGCTTTTCGAGATTCAAATAAAATAAATTTTGATCAATATCTTAGCATGTATCTCTCACCATATTGATATGAATTGCAAATTATAATACTTACTCGTATAGGTCTCGAATATTCAAATTTTAATTTTAAAATATTAAATTAATCTAATCCAATTTAACTTTAAAGATTAGTCAAGTTGACTCTGGAAACGAACTGACAAGTATTTTGAGAAGAAAGAGGTACTCCCTCTATCTCATATTATCAGTCGTGGTTACTAAAAATGATTATCTCAAATTATTTGTCACTTTAGAAATTCAAGATAAAATTGATTATCTTTTTCCTTTATTACTCTTAGTAATAATTATCCTTAAATATTACAATCAATTCAATTATGAATAACTTTCAAATACCAATGAAAAAAATTACATATTAATAAGACATGAATAAGAATAAACTAGTCAAAATCCCATCACAATTAAAAAGAACTTTTGGGACATGTACAAAAGAATTATCAGATAATATGAGACAGAAGGAATACTAAAATAATCAAAATCTCATTAAAATTAAAATTTTTTAAAAATATATACAAAATAATCATGACAGATATATGAATTGAACTCTAAAGTAAATATATTGCTCGGCATCAACTCTATTGTTGTTAGATTCCCAATGTTGAACTTCTTCACTTCTTTTCTTGAACTTACATAAAAAGTGCACATTTATGAGTCTATGACACCCGCCTTAATGTCAATATTATTTCTTCTTGATCTCTCTTGAGAGAGGAGGGCTCGCGACTACATCAAGTCAGATACATTAAATATGAGGGTGGTAAAGTATTAGTGGAAAAGACACATATTAAATAAAAATGGCAAATATACTTTTATAAATTTTTAAAAGTAAAAGGGAACATGAATATTATGTTAGGTGATTTAAAATATTTCGAGAGCCGTCAAAATCTTGAATACTATAGGTGCATAAAGTTAGAGGAGGTTAAGCGTCCGATTTGTAAGATGAGAAAGGAAAAAAGTAGTCGGGCCAGATGAAATGCCTGTGAATTTTTGGAAGAACTATGCAAAGTAGGTAAAGGGGCCAGTAGAGTAATTGGAGTGCAAATTCAACGATGCAATACATAAGGTGAATTGGAAGTAAGGATTAATATACAAGTCATTCCCAGGAGAGGAAGCGTCAAGTATTTTGGATCAATAATTTAAATAAATAGAAAAATTGAGGATGATGTTACGCATCGTATTGGAGCGCGTGGGTGCAATAGAGGCACGCATTGGGTGTCCTATGTGATAAGAAGATATCACCAAGGCTTAAAGGTAAATTCTATTGAGTGGTTATTAAATCAACTATATTGTATAAGGTGGAGTGTTGGTCAGTCGAGAACTCACACGTTAGTAAGATAAAAGTAGTATAAATGTGGATGCTTAGATGGATGTGTGGGCATACTAATAGAGATAATATCAGGAAAGAAGATATACGGAAAAAAGTAGGAGTGACCTCCGTGGTGGACAAAATAAAAAAAGCGAGATTAAGGTGATTCAGACATATAAAGAGGAGGTGCACAGATGCCCCCATAGAAGGTACATGAGATTGACAGTGAAAGGCAGGAAAGGTAGAGTTACACAGAAGAAGAATGGGGAGAGGTAATTAGACATAATATGACACATTTTCAGCTCATTGAGAACATAACCCTAGATAGGAGAGCATGAAGGCCGAGGTTTAGGATAAAAGATTAGTAGGTAGTCGAGCGACTTTTCCTTTTCAATGAGAGGACCTTATCTGCTTCCTCTTCTCCTTATCAGTATTATTATTATTATTATTATTTTAATCTTCAATTTTATTACTACTATTGTTTTTTTTTTCTTTGGTTATCTTTTTTTTTTCTTTAGTATTTTCATTATAGCGTCTTTTCTCTTGTATTTTCAAAACTTTTTTTGAAAATAGTTTTCTTGAGCCGAATGCCTGTTAAAAATAGTTTCTTTACCTCACATAAGATAGATATAAGATTTGCGTATATTCTATTCTCTGCATACCTCACTTGTACAATCACACTAAATATTGTTGTTGATCTTAAAACCCTTTTGAGAGAATATTCTATTTCTGCTATATATTAGACTAACCCTGTCGCCAATAAGCAAATGTACAAGTCCAGAATACGTACTCTTCTAGCTACCCATTCTTACACAATTATTGCATATGCTCCAGAGATGGTAAATATATCCCATTGATATTGGAAGTCTCTAGTGCACTAGTATCACTATATCTTTCCGACTCACTCATAAGGCAAAAGATTTAAGATTATATGTAATGATGGTGTAATGAATTCTTTACACTTCCAATAACTTAACTTATTATTGTAGCATTCTACTTACCATTGTTTAACCCCATAGCATTCTACTTATCATTGTTTAACTCAAAAAATTATGTTTGAAGTTAAAGTAATTAAATAAAATAATTTGAGTTTCTAACAATCAGTTTACTTTGTTTTTTCAAATATAATTCATATGAAAAAAATAACAACAATAAAGAATTAAATTGAGAGAATGAGGAAGTCGAATATTATTGATGATTGTCGTTTTCCTCCGGTAGAAAAGATTAATTTTTCTAATAATAAAAAACAGTAAGAGAATTTTTGTAATTGACAGTATAACTTAGCAGAATTTTCGATGGGATACAAGATATGAAAAGGGAGGTTTTAACAATACTATTTCTTGTAGCCGTTTGCCTTGTTTAGCTCATGCGCGTTACTGTCATTTATTGCATTAATAGCCCGTTATGTGAGTAATTTGTAACGGTTGAAGCAATAATAGCAAATCGCGTGTAATCAGGGATTTGACTGATTCTTTCTATATTCGTGACGATTAATGACCTTTATTATCAAACCCCCTAACTATTTTCTTATACTCAATCTCGAGGCTAACGAATATGGTATCCGCACAAGTGATCCCGTATGCGTTGCTCACATTTTTTGTACACGTCATTTTTCTTTGTAGTTTTAACTCTCATGACATCTGTCATTGTAGGTCCACGTGACAGGTATATTTTTATACAGCCATTTATTAAAAGATTATCAATTAATGCTATTAAATGAAAATACCTACAATTATACCTTTTATTATTCTCAATACAACCATTTGCTAAAAGATTGTCAATAGTGCTATCAAATGAAATCACCTACAATTATACCTTTTAATTATTCTCAATGTATCAATTTTTATATTATCAATCCATAGAATTAAAAGTGAAGAATACACTGACACATGTTCTGGCATGTAGATAAAGGATTAAAAGCAGTAAACACAAAGGACTTGTTTCAATCACCTAAAGGTTGAAAGGGAAGGTGAAGAGTAGTTTGATTGGATCAAGATTCATGTGAAAAACAGCTTGGCCAAACCAGATAGACAGGGTTCTCAAATTGACACGAAGACAAGTGCCTAAGAGTAGTGTGCTGTCTCACTGGTTTTTAATGTTAAGGGGCTTAAGCCGCCAAACTTACCTTTATGTGACGACGTTGTATTTCCCTTTTATTTGGGTTCTCCTTTTTTTGCCGGTTGGCGGTGATGTGATTAGGTATTTCTGTTTTATGAATTTAAATAAAGTGCTTTTAATAAAAAAGAATAGACTTGATTTTTGAAAACTTAAGACGTTTGGACAAGTTTGTAAAACAAAAAACGGATGCTAATAAGTAGTAGCGAAAGTAATTCTTTTGGTGCGAGAAGAAAGCTGAGATTTGTAGCTTTCTCTTGAAAGCAAAGGTAGAAACTAGGGTAAATCCAAGACCTTTACCAAAATCTTCTCCTTAATTTAATGCATTTATCTCTCACTGTTTTCTATAATATCGCCCCATCATCCAAAACAAAATTTTGAAATTTTACATGTTCAGTTTTATATGTTTCTTTTTATAATTTGACACTCAAAACACTTGTTGGAGAAATTGGTTATATATTAGTTAATTGTTTATCTAGTAGTGATCAAATTAAAGTATAGTCTAGTCGTACCAATAAGAACCTCAGATAATAGGTGTGAGTTCAACTACTTATCCCCCTTTCCCTTCTCCTTCTTAAAAGTGTCAATGGAGTAATAGTAAATAATAATAATAATAATAATAATAATAATAATAATAATAATGACAATAAATAAATAAGAAAAACTTAAAACAACAGTAGTAATAGGGTTGGAATATATATATTTTTTGTTAGTAGCAATAAGTATTGCTTTATATCTTTGCAAGAATCATCACAAGGAGCCGCACTAGTTTGGGCGTAATTTAAGCATGGACCTTGTGTATTTGTCTCCCTCATGCGCGCGCCTAATAAACATGAAACTTATCCCATATCCAGGAATAAAAATAATTGGAAAAGAAAAACACAGAAAAGAAAAAACAAGAAAGAGAATTGACCCATGCTTTTGGCCGTACTCAAAATATAAAAACAATGGGCGAAGGAAATTAAAGATAACCAGAGTCCAAATATTGATCCTCTTTTCCAAAGCAATGATATAGTATTTTCTAGCAAGACCAGAATTAGTTCACCGATATTTACTAAAGTGTCGGCAACTAATGAAAAGAGATAAAGGAAAAAGACGACTTATTAATCTCTTTTCAACTTTCGCATGCAAATCAAAAATAGCTAAATGTTTCTTTCTTTTACCTCAGGCATTCGATACCCGAAAATTGTTGACTCAACTATTTCAAATATACATACTAAAAAGGAAAATCACTTTATATCAAAATTAAATGTTCTCTGTATTTACTCTAAAAATGGATAACAATTATATTTATATGTGATTTTAAGGATATGCAGATTAATTTAATATAAATGATAAATTGCGTTAGATTAAACAGATAAATAACGTAATAAATTATCAAACCAATTAAGGAGAGTGATCCCGGACTCAATAACAGCTTTAATGAAACACCTGACTCCGATCCTGGGCTCACGATAATGAAGAACTGATGACAAAAGTAAGAACTTTGAATAACAGAGAAAATAAGAGTATATTGCCTTGATATGCGTGTTACAATGATGCCTAATGAATAATTAGAATTTTCTTTATATAGTAAGGGAGTTTTACACTCAGTACAATTCCAAAAGAGGTAAAAATCTTCCGTTTTACTAATCACTAATTTTCTGTTGATACGTGCCGAGATTCATGCTGTAAACATCCGGCTAGGCACTAATATCACGGCCCTTTGTTTGTCGTGCTCGATTATCTGGTAATGCTCTCCGAAGTTTTGGGGTTCGAATCGGACCTGGGGAACGTGGCCCCGATTCTTCCGAGGGTAGGTGTTTTGCCTGGACCCCGATTCGAGGGGCTCCTTGCCCCATTTCCGATTCCTTCCAGACACATCTCTGTGCCATTTACTTCATCGGGAACCGAGGCATCCAAAGAGCTCGGTTTTACCCGTACACAAATAGTCCCCTCGTTTCTTGGAGAGTAAGTTTACGGAAACGACATATGCAATTCGATTCCTTCTTTAATACGTCGTGACAGCAACGACAAAAAATCTGAAACATCCCGTCTGTCGTGTCATTATGATTTCAAACATCGGCAAGTCATCCCTGAATTCGAAATGGCGCGAAACCTCTATACTTTCCTCCTTCGTTCATTTTTTACCTTTTGACCAAGCTTCTACCTTCGAGTTTTCAGGATATCACTGCCCTTCTTCATACTCTAATATTTTCACCTCCGTTCTTCAAAACTTCTCAGTAAGTTGCAAGTTTTTACTTATTTTCTACCCAAATTAGTACACTTGACCTTTCATCTTTCAACCTCTCTTCATATTTTTCAAGCTTTTTCCAAATAACAATGGCTAGAACTTCCAAATCTGTTCCCCCAAAAAGTCGCTTCTTCTTCTTCTTCTTCACAATCGACTGCTGAAATCGATGAGACTACTCCTGGTGTGGTCGTCCTTGAGAGGTCCGCTCCTGACGCGAGTACCGATGAACCGGCTGCCGAGCCTCCCTTGAAAATGTTTGTTCCCGGAGGTTGTTCGGTTGCCGATGACTTTAAGGTTGAGAAGCCCTCGTCGATACAGGGCCAGTGTGAGGGAGTATCAAGAAATATATGCTCCATTATCGAAGATATCCTCCCCACGGTCCGAGAGGACTGCAACTGGGCGGGTAAGGACGTAGTAGTCCCCGGGCCTGCGTATGCCATCACTACACACATGGAGGGTTATCTAAGTATTTACACTTATCCCTTCACGTTGGGACCCGGTTATCTTGAATTTCTGCAAGAGGTATGAAGTATGCCTCGGTCAAATCCACCCGTCAATATGGAGGATCTTGATGCTCCTTCGTTATTTCGTGAACAAGTTCGAGTCTCGTCGGTTCACCATCAATCACTTTCTCCACCTATACAGTCCCCGAACTCATGTCGTTCCCTGAGAAGTGGAACGCATCTCGTACGTATAGTTTCCTATTGAACGTCATTTTACCTTCCTCTCCCCTTTTCTTACTCGTATTTGTGGTGGTGCAGCCATCGCTCGAGTCCCAAACGCGATCCCTCGGCTCAAGGGCATTTGTTCACAGATGCCTTATTCCGAGCGCTCATGGCGCAAACTCTCGAGGGGCCACTAGGAGGTCCGTTCTCACGGTAAGACCCTTCCTCGAATAGGTAACATCTAGCTCTCCCATTCGCATCGTATTTACCCTCTTTCCTTCATTTTTTCCCTTTGCAGGTTTGCCTAAAACTATTAAGCTTAGGCTTGTAGTAGGGGACGAGGATCTGTCTGTTGACCCTTCCGCTTCGGGGCAGCTCGAGGTTGCAGCAGGAGAAAAGAAGAAAAGGAAGGCTCCAAGCTCCCCGAGCTTGGAGAAGAAGAAACCAAACGAAGGTTGGCCCGTAAGCGAAAGGAAAGTTCTAGCTCTCGAGCACCCGACTCGGATTCGCTTTTTCGACTCAGAGATTAGCCTGCGGAAGATGATCTTTTCGTGGCCCACGGGCTGACATCTCCCGAGTAGCGGGCAGCTAGAGGAGATCCACGAGGCCGATCTCCCTCAGACCAGGGAGATCGATGAGGAGATCGGGATTGAGACTTCTTGGGATGCCGGCCACGCCCCCAAGGAGGCGCCTGGTGTAATAGATATTTCAGGGTCGCCTTCTTATACGAAGTCCATGCTTGAGGAGGCCCGAGTGAGGAAAGAGAGGTCTAACGAAGGGGCTCATGGCGTGGACGATCCCTTTCGTTCCTTTTTCAATGGCATGGACTCGTCCGTTTGGAGGACTTTTCTAGGCTGGGCAACCTGGAAGTGCCGAGGAAAGATCCGTCTTCAGAGGTCGGCGGGCTAAACTCAAGCCTAAAGTTAATCAACCAGTTCCCGCCCCGAGTATGGATCAGACCGTAAGAGGTCGATAATCATCACGGTCCCGGAGGATGCCCGGGTTATTTCTGCTCCCGTGGGAGCGATGCCTGATAACCGAAGAAGACCAGGCGAAAATATATGAGGTGGATGTGCCGTACTTGTTCAACGAAGTGCAGCAACTGCTAAACCGGGTAAGGCACCATTGCACTCTTTCATCCTTCGCTTAGTTCTTGATATTTCTCATGTCTTCTTTCCTTTATCTTTTTGCAGGCCTCAGTACTCCATCATGAAGGCTTTCTTTGGTACCAGGCTGAGGTTAACCAGCTCAAGGCTGAGAGCAGGGAGCTCGCCGAGAAGAGAGACATGTATAAGCTTTTCAGCGAGCAACACGAAGGTGTCGTCAAGAGTCTCTAGGACGAGTTAGATGCAGCTCAGAAGGAGCATGTTGACTTGGTGGAACATGTAAAGGTTTTCAAAGTTAGCAATGACAACTTAGCCATGGAGACTAATGACCAAACCTCGCAGGTTCAGCAGAATATTGACCTAATCGACCAACTCTGGGCTGAATTGAACGAGGTCCAGGCCATGGTCGATGTCTGGAAGGGAAAATTGGACCGGTTGGCTTTCGAAAAAAGAGACCGCCCGGGAGCAGCTGGCATCGGTAGAGGATCAACTCTGAGTGGTGAAAGAGAAAGCCGATGCATGGGCTCGACGAAACGAGGACCTCCAAGCTCAACTGGGCTCGGCCATTGCTGAACAGGATGCCCTTGGCAAGGAGCTCGAAATAATGAGGTCCGAGTCGAAAACAACCAGGGCTGATGTTGAAGAGATGGTGGCCCAGTATAAGGTTGATGTTGAGGCGGCCGAGGCCCGCTTGAAAGTCACTGTTGTGTACGTGAAGCGGTTGTCTCGAAAGGAGACCCTCAAAGAGATCCATGCTCGAGGTTTTGACCTGTCGGCCGAGATCGAAGAGGCGAAAAGGCTCGAGGTCGAGGCCAAGAAGCTTGTTGAACCCGAGGGTGAAGAAGGCTCTGAGGGCTCCGACAAACCCGAAGATGGAGAAGACCCTAACAGCTCTGATGACGAGGCGGGTTTTGATGGAGATCAGGCGTAGGGTCCTTAGGAATTTTTGTCTTTGTTTTTGCGTTTTATATATTTATTTTGTTGAGGCCATTTTCATCGGCCTTTGTAAAGACATTCTGAATGTATATATAAGGTTTTTTTCCCTTTTGGCAATTTTCGAGTCTATTACCTTTAGCATCCTTTTTATATTTGCAAAGATTTCAAATTCCTTAGCACGGATAAAACATAGTAATAAGGTTTTTTTCGGAGGTCCGAACAAGACTTGTTGTCGATGCAAGTTTTTGTTTGAAACTTGTGGGGGGCTCGGAATGACCGGAAGCTTTCCCCAAAATGCTTGTTTAAATGTTAGTAGACTATAATTTTGCCGAGGGTAACCTTTGAACCGGTTCGAAATTTTGAAGGCCTTATGTTTTGATTACGGGCTTCGGACGTCTTTGAGCCGCTTTTAGGGTAGCCTTAGCCTTTTATGTTTGGACACTGCCTAATAGATCTTGTGCCTCTGGGTTTTGATAACCCGAGCCGTCTCAACTTATCAAGGACGTCAGTCCCCGAGTAAGGACAGTCCTTTGGGCTCGAATAGTGGTGGCCCTTGGGCATCTGTGGTTGTGGGGGATTTGTGATTTTCGAATTGGTGAAGTTTTAGGTTCAGGTGGCTTTTTGGGTTGTGAGGTATGGGCTGATGGTGATTTGGCTTTGGGTGTGAAGGTAGAAACTTTCTTTCATTTATGTGCGTAACGTACAAGATTGTATAAAATCTCGTATTGCGGCCGGTATGACTACGCGGGCACAATTCATTTGATCGTTTGGCCCTTTTAATGAATCCTAACTACTGAGCCTAGACTGATTAAGCACAAAGTTTCCTTCCTTTCTAAAAATCATGACCCCAGGGTGATGGCCCCCAGTATTCGAGGTTGATCATTGAGAGGGCTCGAATACTGTTGATGTTACCATCGACTCCGATTCAAAACTAGTCTTCGATTCTAAGACAGCATGATCCATTATTGCCTCATTAAAAACCTTGCCGAAAAACCCATTTGGGAAAAAATTGGTTCAAGGAAAAAAGAGTGCAACGCATGCTTTCAGGCCTAACAATTACATCATCCTTTGGCTGATGCCTGCAAGTGTTAGTCCAATTTGCAATATATATATATATATATATATATATATATATATAAAAGAATGAACGGGGCCGTACCTTAGCAGTAGTATCGTTTTAAGTGGGTCATGTTCTAATTGTTCGGTAGCTGCTCACCGTTCCCTGCTTCGAGTTTGTATGAACCTTTATCGGTAATCTCGATAATTCGATATGGACCTCCCCAATTCGGTCCCAGCTTCCCTTTGTTCGGGTTACGGGTGTTCAGCGTCGCCTTTCTTTACACCAAGTCCCCGATATTGAAGTGTCAGAGGTTGGCTCTCCGGTTGTAATACCTTTCGATCCGCTGTTTCTGGGCGGCCAACCGGACGAGGGTGGCCTCGCGTCTCTCATCATATAGTTCCAGGCTTGTGCTCATGGCCTCACCGTTCGACTCTTTCGGTCGCATATCGAAACCTGAAACTCGATTCTCCTACCTCGACCGGTATTAGTGCTTCGGCACCGTAGACCAACGAAAACAGGGTGGCCACGATACTAGATTTGAGGTCGTACGGTATGCTCACAGGACTTCGGGCAAAATTTCCTTCCATTTTCCTTTGGCATCAGTCAACCTTTTCTTAAGGTTTTGGAGTATGATCTTGTATGTAGACTCCACCTGCCCGTTCCCACTAGGGTGATAAGGTGTTGACATGATCCTTTTGATCTTATGATCCTAGAAAATTTTGCTTACCTTGCTGCCGATGAATTGCTTCCCGTTGACACATACGATCTCGGTCGGCATCATATTATGTGGTCCCAAATAAAATTAATAACTTCTTTTTCTCTGACTTTCTCAAATACCTGAGCTTCAACCCATTTAGAAAAATAGTCAGTCATAAATAATATAAATTGAGCCGTACGGGTGCCCACAGCAGGGGACCGACAATGTCCATTCCCCATTTCATGAATGGCCACGGTGACAACACCAAATGTAGTATCTCCCCAGGCGGATGGATCATTGTTGCGTGCCTCTGACAGCCGTCACACTTTTATTCCTTCGTATCCTGTCCCAGTAATAGCCGGCTCTAATTATCTTATAAACCAACGATTCGGCCCTCGAATGATTCCCACAGGTACCTTCGTGAACTTCCCTCAAAACATATTCGGTGTCTCCTAGTCCTAGACATATGGCGAGTGGGCCATCGAACGTTCTTCTAAATAGGATGTTTTCTTTGGACAGGCTAAACATGGCCACCTTCGTGCACAAAGCTCTTGATTATTTAGGATCCGAGGACAGCTTCCCGGTCTTCAGGTAATCTATATACTTATTTCTCCAGTACCAAGTTAAGATTGTCGAGTTTATCTTGACGTGGCCTTCTTCCACTACCAATTTCATAAGTTGTACGACCGTCCCCGAGGTGAATTTATCGTTGTCAACTGACAACACCAAGTTAGCCAGGGCTTCGGCTTCGCTATTTTGATCCCGGGGCACGTGTTGTAGGGTCCATTCCTTGAATCGATGTAGCGTTACTTGTAGTTTATCCAAGTATCTTCGCATTCGTTCCTCTTTCACTTTGAATGTCCCATTGACTTGGTTCACCACAAGGAGGGAATCACATTTAGCTTCGATCACTTCGGCCCCCGGGCTTTTAGCCAATTCAAGACCTGCAATCTTGGCTTCATTGTTAGCCAATTTCACAATTCTAATAGATTGCCTAATTACGTTACCCGTGTGTGGCTTCAACACAATGCCGAGTCCAGACCCCTTTGCGTTCGAGGCACCGTCCATAAAGAGGGTCCAAATTCCCGAGGAGGTACTCAATATTAACACCAATTCCTTTTCGACTTCAGATATTAAGGCCGGCGTGAAGTCAACCACGAAGTCTGCCAAAATTTGAGATATGATGGCAGTTCGGGGTCGATATTCAATATCGTACCCACTAATTTCCACGGCCTATTTGGCCAATCGTCCCAAGAGCTTGGGTTTGTGCATTATGTTCCTCAATGGGTAAGTAGTCACGACACATATGGGATGGCATTGAAAATATGGCCTTAACTTTCTGGAGGCGTTTAGCAAAGCGAGCCTCAATTTCTCCAGGTGAGAATACCTTGTTTCGGCCTCGCCTAGAGTCCTGCTAACATAATACATAGGAAATTGCGTACCTTCTTCTTCCCGGACTAAGACTCCGCTTATCGCTATTTTGGATACCGCTAAGTACAGGTACAACTACTCATCTGCCTTCGGAGTATGAAGAAAAGGTGGACTCGAAAGGTATCATTTGAGTTCTTCCAAAGCTTGCTAGCACTCCGGGGTCCACGAGAAGTTATTCTTCTTCTTCAATAACGAGAAGAACCGATGGCTCTTATCGGAGGACCTTAAAATAAACCGACCCAGGGTGGCTATGCGCCCGGTTAGCCTTTAAACAACCTTGACATTGTCCACAACGGTGATGTCTTCTATGGCCTTGATCTTGTTAGGATTGATCTCCATCCCGCGGTTGGACACCATGAATCTAAGGACTTATTCGAATCCGACTACAAATGCGCATTTCTTTAGGTTCAGCTTCATATTGTATTTCTTCAGTATGTTGAAGGTTTCCTGCAAATGTTTCAAATGGTCCTCTGCTCGCAGGGACTTAACTAACATGTCGTCAGTTTAAACCTCCAGTAATTTTCCTATTTGCTCTTCAAACATCCGATTTACTAGGCGTTGGTAAGTGGCACCAACGTTTTTTAGTCTGAATGGCATTACGTTATAATAATAGGTGTCGTATTTAGCGATGAAGGAAGTCTTTTCTTGGTCACCCGGATCCATCCGGATCTAGTTGTACCCGGAATAGGCGTTGAGAAAGCTGAGTATCTCATGACCGGCTGTCGCTTCGATTATGTGGTCGATGTTAGGCAAAGGAAAAGAGTCCTTCGGGTATGCCTTGTTCAAGTCTTTGTAGTCTACACACATTCTAAATTTATTTTTCTTTTTAGGCACTACCACTACGTTTTCTAACCAATCTGGGTATTTAACTTCCTGAATGAAACCTATTTTAAGGAGTTTTGATACCTCGTCTTTGATGACTACATGCTTGACTTCGGACTGAGGCCTCCTCTTCTGTTTAACCGGGTAAAACTTCTGATCCAAGCTCAGCTTGTGGGTAGTTATTTGCGGCGGGATACCTGTCATGTCAAGATGGGACCAAGCAAAATAATCTATGTTAGCTATAAGGAATTCAATGAGATTTTTCCTGAGCTCGGGAGTTAGCCCCGTACCCAGGTATAACTTTTGATCGGGCAGGTGCTCATCCATTTGACTTGCTCCAGCTCCTCAACCGTTGACTTGGTGGCGTTGAAATTGTCAGGGGCTATGAAAGACCTAGGGACTTCGTAATCGTCATCCTCGTCTGCATCCTGCTTTTCTGGCTCGGTCGGGGCTAGTGTCGGTATTGCTATTTGGTTCCTTCCTTGGTGACCGAACTAGGGTTCTTTGATGTCGAGAGTACGAATATTGGGACAACCTCATCGACCGCGAATATTTCTTTTGCGGTTGGTTGCTCCCCGTAAACTATTTTGATTCCTCCCGATGTGGGAATTTCAACGCCTGATGCAACATCGAGGGCACTGCCCTCATGTTTTGAATCCATGGCCTCTCGAATAGAGCATTGTATCTCATATCTCCTTCGATCATGTAGAACTTTGTTTCCTGTACGGTTCCGGCGGTGTTTACCGGAAGGGTTATCTCCCCTTTAGTGGTCTCACATGCCATGTTAAATCTGTTTAAAACTCGAACTGCAGGCACTATTTGGTCTTGTAGACCCAACTATTCCACGACCCTCGATCTGATGATATTGGCCGAACTACCTGGATCAATTAACACATGCTTAACTCGAGATTTATTTATGAGTACATATATTACCAGTGCATCATTGTGTGGCTGCACGATTGACGAGCGCAAAACACACACTTAAATTGTGCTCGCTAGTCAAAGATAGTATAATATAATATCGTGTCCACAGGGATTGAATTTAAATTGTATTCTCGTAGTTTCTAGCTTGATTGCTATCTAGGAGGATCAACAGTTGAGATTTATATGATTAATAATAAAATTTAACTAAGAATCTAAAATTTATAGCTATTGACTAGTGACTATCGAAACAAGGAATAAGCAATTAAGGTTATCAGTTGAAGAGGATAGGGTTTTGACAGAACAAGTGCAAGACAATTATTCGAGATCTAACTCTAGATAGTTCACTTCCAATGTTCAGGTGAAACTCTCGAATTCACTCTATTATTAGTTCAAACGTTCAGCAAAAACTCCTCTCTCGATTAAGTCTTAACCTCACGAGATGAACCAATTTAAGCACTATGAAGATATGCAAGAATGCATAGTAGATCATTCTTTAGGAACACCTCATTCGATTATTCTCCTAACTAGATTTAATCAATGATCCAACTAGCCTCTTTCTTTTCTTTTTTTTCTAATCAAATTTACTAGGCATTGTGCCTAGTGTTAATTTTCATATATATAATCATAATTACAAAGATGGAGGGGGACATAGACCTTACCTCCCGTAATGAAAGATGTGCATTCTTGATCATCGAGACTTGATAATCAAGTATACGTAGGTAATTGTGATGGGTTACACCTATGATGATGTAATGACTGTCTATCTTATAATATCGACAGACAATCATATGTACAAAAATATTGTGAAATGAATCTAGGTCAATCTATACAAAAATACATATGCTTCTAAATCTATTAATTTGAAATAATATCCTCTCTATACGATGCGGTCTATTTCTAGCAAAGGAGGATCTTTTAGATAATGCATCGTCAAGAAAAGGATGGTAACAGTCATTAACCTTGCTTTGAAAAGTAAGGATTGTTACTACTGCTGCTACGGAGATGTTTTGCTTCTGTGATTTGTGATTTCTGTTAGAGTGCTGACTGAGTTTCCTTGCTGCTGTCATTGCCACTGTGGGAGATGTCTTTTACTACTGCTGGGGGGGGGG
>MCJB01047451.1:63881-82799 GCA_002018475.1 Nicotiana obtusifolia
GTGGGGGGGGGGGGAGATGGAATTGGTGCAGTTATAAGATAGTAACAGTGGTTGAGCATTGGAATTTCAGCAGTAGAGATATGTTGAATTATTGCTTCCCTCAAGAATATGTTCATGTTAATCATCCCGGTGTATTGTGAGTTGTCATGTGTGGTGGGAAGTTAAGTCTTTTGGACTTCCTATGTTTAAATGCAGGGGTGCCGTTACTGTCAAGGTGAATTTGTCCCCTTATGAGTGCAGGCAGGTCCCTTTGGCTGTTATAATATCTTAGGAAGTTGGAATCGTGGCTCAGTTTGGATAAGGTATCTTCTGGACCATTGGCTTCTCTCAGGACATGAGTGCACTTAAAGCCTTCACAATGTTGAGTCAAATGTTTGATTTCCTGTATTATCATAGCTAAGGTCCATGGTGATTTTGACTGTCCTGTTAGCCATTGGGTAAGAAGCTTAGAGTCTATTCCTAGATGAAGTTTGGTGTGACTATTTTGCATACACCAATTGATGTCAATGAGTGCCGCTTGAGTTTCTGCTAAATTATTGGTTCCTTCTCCTAGCAGACTTGAAATAGCATGAATGAAATTACCTTGGTGGTCCCTAATGATGACCCCTGCTCCTATTTTCCCTGGGTTACCTAGGGCACTGCCATCTGAATTGATTTTGACATACCCAATTGTTGGCTTTAGCTAGACTACTTGCTGCACATTGGTGTGATGCTGTAAACTCTCTATAGCTATGTACATTTCTGTCCATGTAACAGGCCATTTGATGTTAGCATAAGATGTTCTGAGCAGCAGAAGTAGATCAGATGTGATTGAGTACAGTGCTCTGGTAACTGATGATGATTTTCCCCCATATTTGGCTGCACATCTGTTTTTCCGCAGATTCCAGCATATAATGATTGGCAATGTGTCTAGGACTAATTTTTGCACCTCATTATCTCTTTTTTGTAGCCACCAGTTCATTATTTTCATTGTTAGGGACTGTCTGTGGTTTTGAATCCCAACTGGTGCATTGAAGTGTTTCCAGATGATTTGAGCAAATTGGCCTGAGTTGAGTATGTGCTCCGCTATTTCATTCCCTGCTTTGGTGCAACATACACACTTGTTAACACTTGGAGCTCCAAACCTAGCTACTCTATCATCTGTGGGTAGCTTGTTTCTCAAAGCTCTCCATAGGCAAAAGGACCATTTGAAGGGTATTTTCTTGTGCCATATCATCTTATTTGTGAGCAGTACTTGATTTCTTTCTCTCAGTACAGTCCATGCTGATGCACAGGAGAATTCCCTAGAAAAAGAAGGCTGCCATATTGGTTTGTCATTAATGTGGGGGTTATAATGGATTTTGACTTGGAGAATGTGTGAGATTATGGACAGGGGAGCTATTTGAGAGGTCATTTGACTGAGTTTTTGGATATCCCATTGCCCGTCTGTCCAGTAATGTGATACCTTGGTGTTGCCGGGCCTGCTCTGCCCTTGTCTAAAGTTAGCTAAGTGCCTAGTACCTAGCCAGTTATCCCACCATAAGCTGGAATTTCTGGAGTGTAGTCTCCATTGAATGTGATGGTCAGCAGTTTCTTTGTTGATCATCATTCTTCTCCATGTCTGTGACTGTTCAGAGCTCCATTTTTTTGATCTGGGGTGTGATCTTTTACAGTATTTGGCCAATAAGAAATTGCTCCATAGTGTCTGTTTGGTCCTGAATCTCCACCATTGTTCGTATTCCATAGATTTACAAATCTCTTCTATAGGTCTCAGTCTAATGCCCCCTTCTACCAGTGGGTATGATAGTGTGTGCCATGAAGCCCAATGGTATTTGTTCTTTTCTTTGTTCATCCCCCAAAAAAAGTTAGCTTCCAGTTTCTCTATCTGTGTAAGGACAGCTTTTGGGGGTGTGACTGCTGACAACAAGTGAATAGGGAGTGATTGCAGGACATGCTTGATTAAGGTCAATCGACCCCCATAAGATAATAACCTGCCATGCAAACCTCTTATCCTACTTACCACTTTAGAGATGATACTATTGAAGTGCATAATCCTTTTCCTACCAATGTATAGGGGGCATCCTAAGTAGGTTAGAGGGGATTCCTTTTTGGTAAAGCCTGTGACCTGCTGAATTCTCCTGGTAGTGTATTGGAAGGCAGAGGGGGCAGTCATTTTAAAGAACTTGAAAACCTTCAGTGTGCCAAATTTCAACATTAAGCGCCAAAATGCTCCCAGGTCATCCGAAACCCGATCCGAACACATGCCCAAGTCCAAAATCGTCATAATAACCTATTGGAACTGTCAAATCCCAATTCCGAGATCGTTTACTCAAAATGTTGACTCAAGCCAAACTTGGCCATCTTAGGCCACTATTAAGGAACCAAGTGTTCCGGTTTTAACCCGAACCCTTCCAAACCCAAGTCAACTATCCCCGCAAGTCATAAAACAGTAAAGACAGATACATGGAGTCTTAATTAAGATAACTGGGATCTAAAATGTAAAATGACCAGTCGGATCGTTACAGTTGGTCTCTACAACTTTGTGTTCGAAAGAGGATTTACACTCATCGCGTATATATGTCTTGGTCATCCCACTTTAGAGTTTACTAGTAAATTAAAAACATATTATTATTTTTGCATAAAGAAGAAAAGTAAAGTTTATTTGTATTCAGAAAAATCAAAATTGGCATTATATATATGTTCTTCTATCATACTTTGTGCCCTCACCACAAGGCTAAGAAAAAGGGACGTTATTAGCTTTTATGGCCCATTCTTATTAATATATCATTTCATTCACATATATCGATATGTTTAAAATATATAAAGCATACTATATTTGTCAAATAAAAATTGTTTTCTTAAATTTTAAAATTAATCTTAGCAGAACTTTTTAATAACTTAAGTACTCCTATCTACATATTCGAGTAGGTGTGTTGTTGTTCAAAATTGTATTCAAATGAATATAAAATTTTATTACTTAAAATGAAAATGAAACACCCAATAGTACATTTAGTACTTTTAAGTTTTAACAATAGTAAAATGGATTAGACTATTAGGTAACGGAAAAAAAAACCTATTATAAATGAGGAAAGCACGTTGCAGTTTCCAAATGATAATATTTCAACAAGAAAGCAATACAAAAAGAAGAAAAAGAAACTTCGCATAAGGTTGAATATTTACTATATGTTATTACATTTTCTGTGATAAGATATATTTTTAAAAAAATAATGAAAGCTAAACATCACATGAAACACCTGGAACCTTCCACCACTCTAATGTAGATTCATCATCTCGTTCACAAACGTTATCTGTTTAGTCAAACCATATTTCAATAAATTATTTTTTTAATCTCTTTTCAAAATTTTAAGCTGCGGCGTATAAATTGAATACTAATAAAGTCAAATTCTAAATTATGATTATTTATTCTTTTTTTGTTGTAATTTTATGGTAATTTAGATAATGAAGACATGTAGAGGTAAGGGAGAATTTTTCGAACCATATCAAAGCACAATAACTTAAACGTCAGGAAAGCAAATACATTGATCCCGAAAGAATATATGCAGTAATAGCAAAAACAGCCGAATTGCTTTAATTGGTGAGGCAAAATACATGTGATACTGATTACTCAGTCATGTCACGATTCAAGCTCATGGCACGTATTGTTCGCTTTGGACTTAGGCCTGTACATATTTTGTCTTTTACGGGCTATGCCTCGAGCTTTAAAAGTGCGTGTACCATGTGAACTTGTGTCATGCCGTATAAAACTTTTCACTTTCCTTTCTCATTCCGATGTGGGATTCACCTGAGCTGACATGTACACCCTTTCTTCAAAAACTCGCCAGCCTAGAAGCCTGTCAGTCCTACTTGACCCCCCTCATCAGTTCGCCCTCCGTCATGGGCATCACATTCACCCTCCTCCATTTCGGGACTTAGCGTTCTCGCTGAGGTTTGCCCAAGTATCGTACTGAGAGAGATTCGGCTATGATACCATATTTGTTACGATCCAAACCCATGGTACGTATCGTCTGCTTTGGGTCAAGGCAAGCACATATTTATCTTTTTTGGACTACGCTACCTCGAGCCCAAAAAGCGCGCGTACCTTGTGAACTTGTCATGGTGAACTTGTGTCATGACTTATAAAGCTCTTCACTTTCTTCTCCCATTTTGATGTGAGATTCGCCTTAGATAACCAGCCTAGAAGCCTGACATTCCTGCTGGACCCGCCCTTATCAGCTTGCTATCCGTCATAGGAATCACATTATGATATATTATAAATGGCAAAAAAAAGAAAATATACTATGTAATGCCACCCAGGGACTGACTTATTTTTTGTTGAATTGAATCTCACCGAGAGCCTGCCTCTCAAAGCTATACATAACAACTTATAGTAAAATTAAGCTCTCGATCTATGCACGTCAGCTCCAACCAAAAGTCGTCAAACATTTGAACCCTATGTATCCTTGAAGCTCGTCTTTACTATAAACTTTCTTCAACATCACGTTCTTGAGCTGTTACCATCGGAAACCTCCAAAAAGATGCTAAAAAATTATGAAAGAGAGATAATTGATTGTTGCTAGCTAACAAAGTAGATTATTTTAATTCATAGATGGATATAGCAACGTGGGAAAGGGAAAAGATTGAAAGAATACATAAATACATATTAAGATATCTAATAATTAAGACTATTATAGTGGGAGGTAAAAAGTTGATTAATTGCATTTAAAGACTTTTTGGACTATATTATTAAAAGTAAGAGAAATGAAGTTAAAAAAGGATGAAAAATGATGTAATTGAGTTTCTTGACCAAAGAGAGATGCCGAGTCAGCACTATTTGTTTCCTCTTATATATATATAGAGAGAGAAAGAGAGATATTTTTCTTATTCTTATTAATATATCATTTCATTCACATTGATTAGTAAGTTTCCAATAAAACAGAATATATTAGTCATGGTAAAAAATGAAACAAAAAATATGTTTTCTTAAATTTTAAAACTAATATTAATTGAACTTTTTTAATAACATAAGTCCTCCTATCTATATATTGCGAGTAGTGTGCTGTAATTCTAAATTGTATTCAAATGATTATAGAATTTTACTGATTAAAAAATAATAATGAAACACTCAATTGTACATTTTGTACTTTTAACAATAGTAAAATGGATTAGACAGATATATATATATATATATATAGAGAGAGAGAGACAGATATATATAGATAGCTAGATATTGATAGATAGATATAAATATAAATATAGATTATCAATTGCGAACTGTAACGTAAATTCCTCATATATATAGTGTGTGTTTTCCTTTACCTATTAGTCATATATGTATACACACACACACACACACACACACACACATATATATATATATATTATAGTGACCCGACCAGTCGTATTCAGTGCTCAATTGTTATTATGTGACTTGCCGGGGTGGTTGGTTTGATTCCAGGGATGTTTCGGAATGAATTAGGACACTTAGCCCCATGGTTAGAAGCCTAAGTTGGAAGAGTCGACTGGATGATTGTACTACGTACCTATATTTGTTTATATCGTTTATTTACCCTACCTCATATTTATTTACTTCCTACTGTATTTGATTTATTGGACCACTAATAAGTGTTGATGTCGACCCCTCGTCACTACTTCTCTAGGATTAGGCTAGATACTTGCTGGGTACGCGTTGATTTACGTACTCATGCTACACTTGTTGCACTTATTGTGCAGGTATATATACGTCTGATGGTCTTTAGGGCGCAAAGGCGCGACTATTGCAGGGACTTCACGGTGAGCTATATTTCATGTTACGACCCGCAGCATACGGGTTCTCCATCTTAATTAGTTGCAGTATCCTGTCTATTTTGTACTCCAGACAGATGTTGTATTGTTATTGTACCTCCTAGTAGTTGCTCATGCACTTGTGACACCGGGTTTTGGGGGTTCCTAGCGGATGTTCATTATTGTAGTTCATGTTATTATTATTATTATTTCACCTTGTAATTTATATTTTATTCGGGATTTGATAAACAAAATCATAAGTTTCTACGAGTACCTGATTTCACTCTATTTATTTAATAAAATTTATCATTTTATAAATATCGAAATGAGTAATTAAGTTAATAATTCACCCTTGGCTTGCCTGACAGTGACGTTGGGCGCCATCACGGCGTATAGTGGATTTTGGGTTGTGACAGGTTGATACGCATGTAGTGAGATAAGGTGGGCTTGATACACGTGTTGCTAGTAGGGGAACTACCTGAAGCCATGCGGTGAGATAAGGCGGGCTAAAACACGTGTAGCTATTTTGGAAAAGATAATTTTCAAAAGTAAATGTAAGACTCACGCGGTGATATAAGGAAAGGT
The DNA here is from genome assembly GCA_002018475.1 of Nicotiana obtusifolia. NCBI lineage: Eukaryota > Viridiplantae > Streptophyta > Magnoliopsida > Solanales > Solanaceae > Nicotiana > Nicotiana obtusifolia. The sequence goes on from MCJB01047451.1 coordinate 70,227, forward strand.
TGTGGTTGAAATCGTGAAATGTGAATACCAGGCGGTACCTCAGTTGTGATTTTCATTGTACATTCCATGTTGGAACAACTTGTTGATTTAAACGGTCATTGTTCTTCCTTTAATCATTCATCCGCATTTTTATTTTGTTTAGTTATTCGTTATTATCTTGGTGTTGGAACGATTGTGGTTTCTTGTTTGAGTCATGCATTCTACGTGATTTATTGTGTTGCATTAACATGCCAATCTGTGCCTCCGTTTTAACTTGGTGAATTGATTGTCAGTGAGAATTTAATTGCGTGGAGTAACTATATCATATTCTGTTGAGTTGTTGGTAACATAATGGTTTAAATAAAAGAATTATTAACATGCTTTATTTTATGTGCCTCTTAAGATAGAACTCGTTATCTCACTTAGCGCCTTATTATTCTAAATAGTTATTGCACTTTCTGTAATGATCCGACCGGTCGTTTTGAGTATTAAAGTCCCGTTTCCCTATTTACTGAATAATTTATGCTTAGTTTCGGAATGAATTAGAATACTTAGTTCCAAGATTAAAGCTTAAGTTTAAATAGTTGACCGGATATTGACTTATGTGTAAATGACTCCGGAATAAAGTTTTGATGATTCCTATAGCTCCGTATGGTGATTTTGGACTTAGGAGTGTGTCCGGATAATTATTTGGAAGTCCATAGTTGATTTTGGCTTGAAATGGAGAAAATTAGAAATTAAAGGTTTGGAAGTTTGACCGGGAGTTGACTTTATTGATATAGGGGTCGGAATCCAGTTCTGAAAATTTTCATAGGTCCGTTATGTCATTTACAACTTGTCTGCAAAATTTGAGGGCAATCAGACTTGATTTGATAGGTTTCGGCATCGAATGTAGAAGTTGGAGTTCGTTAGTTTTCATTAGGCTTGAATTGGGTGCAATTCGTGTTTTTATTGTTGTTTAATGTAATTTGAGGCATCGACTAAGTTCGTATCATGTTTTAGGATTTGTTGGTATTTTTGGTTGAGGTCCCGGGTCCTCGGCTGAAGTTTGGATGGTTAACGGATTGAATTTTAGACTTGGAGTTTTGGTGAAGTTTTTCTGGTGCACAGGTCTGGTTTCCTTCTATGCGATCCCGTGGATAGGTCTGCGATCGCGTAGGCTTAATTGGACAGTTGATGTTTAGTGCTATGCGGTCGCGTGGGGAGGTACGTGATCATGAAGCTTTGGACGCCAGTACATCGCGAACGTGTGAGGCATATCGCGTTCGCGAAGAGGAATTGGAGCAGAAGCTAGTCACACGCGTTGTTCATCGTGATCGTGTTAAGAAGGTCGCGATCGCGTAGGACTGTGGAGCGAATGCTTCGTGTTCACGTGGACCTTTTCGCGATCGCGTAGGCCAGTTTTTTGGGCAGCTTGTTTTGTTCTTTGCGATCGCGGGAATTTGTCCGCGATCACATAGGGTAAATGACTTGGCATCAGAACTTAAGTTCTGAAAATTGTCTCATTTTCTATTTTTTATGATTTGGAGCTGGGGAGAGGCGATTTTAGGGAGATTTTCAAGGAAAACATCGGGGTAAGAGTTCCTAACTCAATTTTGGTCAATTTACCCGAATCTATTGTTATTTTTAGCATTTAATTGGTGTTTTAAGTTGAAAAAATTGTGAAAACCCTTAAGGTTAAATTGAGGATTTGAGGTTCGAGTTAAAGTCAGAATTTGGTAAATCTGGTATGGTTGGACTTGTGGTTGAATGTGCGTTCATATTTTGTAACTTTTGCTGGGTTCAGAGACGTGGGCCCCACTGTTGATTTTGGATTGATTTTTGGATTTAATTGGGAAATTTAGTATTTTTTATATGGAATTGATTCCTATAATTGTTTTGACTGTATCGAATTAATTATGACTAGATTCGAGGCGTTCAGAGCCCAATTTACGAGGAAAGGGCATATTGGAATAGAGAATTTGCACGGTTTGAGGTAAGTAATACTTCTAAAATTGGAGCTGAGGGTATGAACCTTGATTATACGTGCTATATGATTTGTTTGGAGGTCATGCACATGCTAGGTGATGGGCGTGTGGGCATGCACCGTAGAAATTGAGACTCAGTCGATTCCGTAGAGTTGTGTAGTTAATTAACTTGTATTTTCCATGTATTTTTCATGTGTTAGAGAAACTGAGCTGTCGAATTATATCTTTAAATTGTAATTTTGTACTCAGTCATATTCATTCATTGCATATCATATCTTAGTCTCTATTGTTATTTATTGATACATCATATCATTATTTTGGGTTAGCTTCATGATATTGTGAGCCCGAGAGACTGGAGAGATTGATGACTGAGTAAGACCGAGGGCCTGATTGTGAGTGATATTTATGGTATCGAGCTGCACGGGCGCGACATGTTTTTATTTATTTATTTATGCCTGGATCTGGTTTAGTATAGCGCTTGGGCTGAAGGAGCCCCTCCGGAGTCTGCACCCCCCACAGTGAGCGTACTGGATATTATATTTGGATGGAGTTCCCTGGGCATGGAGTTGCCATATATATTTACATTTGAGATGGAGTTCTCTGGGCATGGAGTTGCCCTATATATTATATTTGGGATGGAGTTCCCTGGGCATGGAGTTTCCCGTTACTATTTATATTTGGAATGTAGTTCTCTGGCTGGATTGGCACTGTACAGTACTTAGTGACTGCAGGTCAGTTATTATGTATATATATTTGGGATGGATCTTCCCTGAGCTGGATTGGCCTTATATAGTACTGAGTGATTGAGTACTCTGAGAGTGTAAGTACGTAAGATTTTTATTATGTCGTATCATATATGACATGTACATTGGCATGTAGACATAGAGATGTCATATTCCTCATATCATTCAGATTTGATCTATTTTCCTTTTATTGAGTTTAACTGTTGAACTTGAAAGCATGCCTACATTTTTGTACTGTTATTTTCTATAATTGGATTGTGCCTGTTGAGCTCGTCACTACTTTCATCTCAAAGGTTAGTCTTGTTACTTATTGAGTACATTGAGTCGGTTGTACTCATACTACATTTTGCAGTTTGTGTGTAGTCCAAGTACTTTCGGATACGGTGGTTGCTAGATTTTGGAGATTTATCTGTTGGAGACCATCGAGGTAGCTGCTTTGGCGTCCACAGACCTTGACTCTCTTTCCTTTCAGTTATTTGTACTGTTCTATATTTTTAAACAGTATTTTCATCAGTCGGACATTGTTGACATTTAGATGCTCATGTATTTAGTGACACCGAATTTTGGGAGTGTATTGTATAAAGACATTATTTTGTATCAGAAATTGTGGGATTTTACTCTTAAATTTATTTATTGTGTTTTTAAACTTAAAGGAATTGGTGGTTTATTGAGGTTGTCGGCTTGCCTAGTTAAGATAGGAGCCATCACGACTGGTGAGATTTTGGTCGTGATAAGGTCGTATCAAAGCCTAGGTTACATATGTCTCACGAGTCATGAGTAGGTTTAGTAGAGTCTTGCGAATCGGTATGGAGATGTCTGTACTTATCTTCGAGAGGCTGCCGAACCTTTCAGAATATTTCACTTTCTTGTATTCTGTCGTGCGAATTTGTTGATTCCGGAAACTAAATTTTTGTTATTCTATTCTCTCACAGATGGTGATGACACATACTACCGGATAGGACGGTCAGCCACCAGTGCCACCAGTTAGGGCCACGAGAGGTCGAGGCCGAGGTGTAGCTCACAAATCAGTTAGAGCAGCGCCTGTAGAACCACCAGTTACTCCAGCTCAGGACCGGGTTCCAAATATAGTTGAGGCGCCGTGACCAACTTAGGCACCAACTATGTCTATTGTGATTCCAGGTCTTTAGGAGGCTTTGGCCCAGATATTGACTGTTTGGAGGCACTATCTCTATATTGTGTCTTGTGAGGTATTTACAGATCATCGGAGTCTCTAGCACTTGTTCAAACAAAAGGATCTAAATTTGAGGTAGTGGAGATGGTTGGAGCTACTAAAGGACTACGATATTACTATTCTGTATCATCCTAGGAAGGCTAATGTGGTGGCCGATGCCTTGAGTAAAGGCGGTGAGTATGGGTAGCCTTGCATTCATTCCTGTTAGTGAGAGACCTCTTGCAGTCGATGTTCAGGCCTTGGCCAACTAGTTCGTGAGATTAGATGTTTTGGAGCCCAATCGGGTTCTAGCTTGTGTGGTTTCTCGGTCTTCTTTATATGACCACATTAGAGAGTGCCAGTATGATGATCCCCATTTGCTTGTCCTGAAGGACACAGTTCAGGACGACAATGCCAAAGATGTTACTATTGGAGATGATGGGATGTTGAGGATGCAGGGTCGGATTTCTGTGCCAAATATAGATGGACTGGGGGAGTTGATTCTTGAGGAGGCCCACAGTTTGCGGTTTTCCATTCATCCGAGTGCCGCAAAGATGTATCGGGACTTGAGATAGCACTATTGGTAGAGGAGGATGAAAAAAGATATAGTGGGATTTGTAGCTTGATGTTTAAATTGTCAGCAGGTGAAGTACAAGCATCAGAGACTGGGCGGACTGCTTCAGAGATTTGAAATTCCGGAGTGGAAGTGGGAGCGTATTACCATGGACTTCGTAGTTGGACTCCCACGGACTTCGAGGAAGTTTGATGCTATTTGGGTGATTGTGGATTGGTTGACCAAGTCTGTGCATTTTATTCCAGTCGGTACTACTTAGTCTTCGGAGTGTTTGGCTGAGATATATATCCACGGGATTGTTCACCTTCACGGTGTGCCAGTGTCCATCATTTCAGATCGAGGCATGCAGTTTACATCACAGTTTTGGAGAGCAGTGTAGCGAGAATTAGGCATACAAGTTCAGTTTAGTACATCATTTCACCCTCAGATTGACGGACAGTTCGAACGGGCTTTTAAGATATTGGAAGATATGCAACATGCTTGTGTTACAGATTTCGGGGGTTCTTAGGATCAATTTCTACCGCTTCCAGAGTTTTCCTAAAATAACAGCTACTAATCGAGCATTCAAATGGCCCCGTATGAGGCTTTGTATGGGAGATAGTGTCGGTCTCTGGTGGGTTGGTTTGAGCTGGGTGAGGCTAGGCTATTAGGTACTGATTTAGTCTAGGATGCTTTGGACAAGGTTAAATTGATTCAGGATCGACTTCATACGGTACAGTCTAGACAGAAGAGTTATGCCGACCAGAAGGTTCGCGATGTTGCATACATGGTAGGAGAGAAGGTACTACTCCGAGTTTTGCCTATGAAGGGTGCTATGAGGTTCGGGAAGAAGGGCAAGTTAAGAGGTCGAAGAACATAGTTTCAGTGAAGGTATAGTGTAGAGGTTAGCCAGTCGAGGAGGCTACATGGGAGATGGAGCAGGGGATGCGGAGCAGATATCCACGCCTTTGAGACTCTAAGTATGATTCTAGACACGTTCGAGGACGAACGTTTGTTTAAGAAGGGGAGGATGTAACGACCCGGCCGGTCGTTTTGAGTGTTGTAGCCCCGTTCCCCCAATTACTGCTTATTCTGTGCTCAATTCTTCTTATGCGACTTGCCGTGTAGTTGCTTTGGTTCCGAGGATGTTTCGGAATAAAGTGGGACACTTAGTCCTAAGGTTGGAAGCCTATGTTGAAAGAGTTGACCGGATGTTGACTTATATGTAAATGACTCCGGAATGGAGTTTTGATGGTTCCTATAGCTCCATAGGATGATTTTGGACTTAGGAGTGTGTCCGTATATTGATTTGGGGGTCCATAGATAATTTTGGCTTGAATTGGCAAAAGTTGAAAAACGAAAGTTTGGAGAGTTGAGAAGTTTGACCGAGAGTTGACATTGTAGTTACTGGGCTCGGATTTTGGTTTTGGAAGTTGGAATAGGTCCGTTGTATCATTTATGACTTGTGTGCAAAATTTAAAGTTAATCGGAGTTGGTTTGATATGTTTCTGCGTTAGTTTTAGAAATTAGAAGTTCATAAGTTCATTAGGATTGAATCGATGCGCAATTCGTAGTTTTAGTGTTGTTTGATGTGATTTGATGCGTAGAGAGAGTTTGTATGATGTTTTAGGACTTGTTTGTAAGTTTGGTTGAGGTCTCGGAGGCCTCGGGTGTGATTCGGATCATGTTTGACGCATTTTGAACCTTGGAAGAGCTGCTGATTTGTTGTTGCTGGTTTCCTTATTCGCGATTGCAAGTGGGATGTCGTGATCGCGAAGAGTTGTTTGGTACTGGTGGAAGATTTGTTCTATGCGATCGCAAGAAGCGGTCTACGATCGCGGAGCCTTGGCTTTCGGTGAATCGCAAACGCGTGAAGGGGGTCGCGTCATTGTTTCATGGTTGTGAACGATGAAGGTATGTTAAGAGGTTGGAAATTAATGGTATTTACTATAGATATGTTATTGTGGGTTTTTTTGGAGGCTATCTATCTACGTTAGAAGGATTAGAATTGATTTGGAGGCTACTAGTAGGTCTAATAAGGATGTGTGTTCTAAATCGGGTCAGATTTATCTATTCAACACAATTATTGTAGAGGGGTATGTTATCGATTAGGGTGGATCACATTCGTGTTCTGATATGTCTCATGTGTTACTCTCCTATGCTGCGATGGGTTGTGATTTGTTAGTTATCAACACACTGATGCGGTTATATTTGGGCTTTGTAGCGAGATTACTCTTAAGGTGTTGAATGGTTGATTGGGCCTTGGTTATAGTATTCCTATTTCTGGTATATAATGATATCCATATCTCCATAGTTATGGTCACACGCTTCGTATGTTTGTTGATATGCTTATGGTTGTTAATTGTGAGTATCATGGCTCAACGTATTCCAGGTGGACTAATGTCGGATTGGGTCATACATCGCTGCAACGTTATGCTAGGATATGATCCTTTGTGCTTATTTCATGTGTTATGTTTCCCCTTGTGTGAGCATTGCGCTTCGTGGTGGTATCTGTTGAGCTGGCGGGACAGTTTCTTCATTTCCATTCCCTTTCCATCATTGGGTATATCTGAGTTATTGTTCGTTGGAGCACAGATTTCATGGTGTGTGGCTCTAAGTAGGATTTTTGTGCCAGGTCGGTCGAGTAGCACGTATTGGATGAGGTGAGGTTATTGGGCCTGAAATGAGTGCCATCGGATTTGATTAAGGTAATTTTGCAAGAATTGTGTCACTAGTTAGCTTAGATTTTGCTATGGTTCTTAATGGGCAAGAGAGCTCCTCCATGACTTGTTGATCTGATGGGTGGATATGAGTTTCTATATGTTTCTTTCATCATTGGAGTGTACGAAGGTTTGTAACAAGGTTTTAGTTGATATGAGGTTTGTTACTGGTGTCGGGTTGGTTATCGAGCAGCTATTGCGGTCGAAAGTTATTGCTATGAGTATTTGAGTTATGTGATATGTCATGTGATTATGTCTCGAGATATGGTTATGGATTGATACAGCTTGTTCAGAGTTATACCGTGCATAGATGCAAGAATCGGGTCATATAATAAGTTCCGAATAATGGGGATTTGGGTTTTAAGGTTTATGGACTAAGGTTGAAGTAAGGATCTTCAGTTAGGTGGTGTCGTCGGGCTTATATGGATTGGGGTGACATGGGATCTTCCATGGTTATGTGTATGGTGAGGTTATATGGCGATTTGATTGCTTTGGAACGACTCTTGGCACGTTTGGGGACGAACGTAGGTTTAAGTGGGGGAGAATGTAACGACCAGACCGGTCGTTTTGAGCTTTATCGTTCCATTCGGTAGTTTGAGACTTTGAGTAGATTCATATTATGTATTATGACTTGCTTGTATTGTTGGTTTTGGTTATCGAGCGGTTCAGGATTGATTTGGAAGAATGATTCTCGTTTTAGAGGCTTTAAGTTGGAAGAGTTGACCAAGGTCTTACTTTTGGGTAAAGGGACCCGGAATCAGGTTGTAATTATTCCAATAAGTTTGTATGATGATTTTGGACATGTCCACAAAGTTTGGTTAAATTTCGATGAATTTTGGATAAGTTTGGGTTGTATGGTGATTGTTTTCGATTTCGACGTAGATTTGAGCATAAGGTTACCATATTGAGCAAACGGTCTTTGATTCGTGTTTCGACTAAACCATTATATCGTATCATAATTTTGGAACCATAGTAACTAAAATCATCAAGTTTCAACATTGTATGAGAAATTTATGGTCATTTTACTAAGAATTGAGTTGCCAGGCTTTTCAGATTAATTATGAAATTGCCACTGAAATCGTATATAAAAATCTACGCTATTTCCAAATATTGAAACCAACATATCTCCTTCACTATAAGGTCAAATGGAGTGATTCAAAAGCCTAACTTGACTGAAATTTCACGAGAAATCCATTGGACCATCAAAAGCGAGTTTCTGGATTATTTGGCACAAGAAACGAGGCAGAACAATTGGTCATTTTCGGCTATTAATGTTGTTGGAGTTTTTCTCATCCTGAAAGTTTGAGATTGGGAGAATTGATGTTCTTCATTTTCTTCCATGGGATAATGTCTAAACCATAACTTAAGTATTTCCTTTTGATTCATTCTCTTGGTTTAAGCTTTAATCCATGATTTTAATTGAAAACCCATTTAATTCTTTAAATCAAGACATAGAGTTATATCCTAAATTTTATAAATTGAAAATGAGTTAGAGGTGTTTATTTCCCGATTCCTTTTGGGGTCTTGTTCTTCTATATTATGAGAACGACATACTCGAATTTGGTGAGTTTTGGAGGAGTATTTCGGGAGATATGGGACCCAACTAGTGTGGGTTGGACTCTTGGGTTATGAACACCCAAGAGCGTTATTTTGGCGAATTGGTTGAGCTATCGGACTCTGATTGAGTCAGTTTTTGTTCTTGTGAGCTTGTATTGGTTCGGGCTTCGCTCGAGAATGCTTATATTCGGAATCCAAGACAAGCCAGACATTGACTTTTGTTGAATTTTTGGGAAAGATATTAAGATGATAGCTTTATTTATTATAATTTGTTTCTCTTGCATTGTTTGATATTATTAAGTCATTTTTTGGTTAGATTTTAGCCGTGTGGAGGCGAATTTTAGGGGAAAAGCTATTTTGGAGGGTTGAGTTGGCCTAGTTGAGGTAAGCATCTTTCCTAACTTTATATGGGGAAAACTACCCATTAGGATTTGGTTGATTGTGCTACTTATGTTATGTGAAAGCCGTGTATGCAAGGTGACGAGCGGGTACACGGGCTATATGTGGTATTTGACCGGTTTAGATTATCTAGACTCTTTTCATGCCTTTATCTCTCATTGTTAATCTACTTTTACTTGCTCTATTTGACATTGCTAGCACTTGTTCTACCTCTTACTTGTTATTTTGCTCTTATATGCTTTAGTTGAAGTTATTGCCTTCCTTATTATCTTGTTACCTCTTAATTGTTGAATTACTTTTAATTGAAGTTGTTATTTCATGAAATATCATCTTGTTGAGTTATTGGTTTTGAAGTTGTAATAGCCGTTATCACATTTAGGCAAAGTTGTTAATTGTTAAGATACCTTTCCTTGTTGAGCATTCTCATTCATTTTGTTATTGTTGAAATTCTTGTACACATTGCGGTTGATCCATGGGCTATTTGTTGTGGAAATATTGGTGTTGTTGAATGTGTGACAAGTTGTACTGGCACTTGTGGTGCGAGTTGCAATTGTGTTGTGATATTGATATGCATGCGGATGGAAAAATTCTCAATTCGGAAGTTTTAAGTTGGAAGAGTTGACCAAAGTTTGACTTTTGAGTGAACGACCTCGGAATTGGGATTTGAAGGTTCCAATAGGTTCGTATGTATTTCGGACTTGTGTGTATGTTCGGGTTTATTATCGGGTAGTCCGGGAGCATTTTAGCGCTTATTGTGGAAAGTTGGCAATTCGAAGGTTTTAGAATTTCCTAAGTTTGGTTTGAAGTGGCCTTTGGTGTTATCGATGTCTGTTTAGGGTTCTGAGCCTTGGAATAGGTTCATATTGTCATTTATGACTTGTACATAAAGTTTGGCATTATTCCGGGATGTTTAAGTGTAATTCGAAAGCGTTCGTCGAAGTTTGAATGTTTGAAAGTTAAAAGGAGGATTTGATCGTCGATTCATGGTTTTGATGTTTTTTGGTGTGATTTGAGGCCTCGAGCAGGTTCGTGGTTTGTTTTGAGACTGGTTTGTGTAATTGGACGGGGTCCCGGGGGTCTTCGGTGTGTTTGGGTTGTTTCGCGCTCTTATTTGATGTTTCAACGTCGTTTTCTTGGGTATAAAGGATTCTATTTTGAGCAAATGACATTTGGTTTGTGAGTTGGTTGAACCATTAGATCTGTATCGTAATTACAGAGTCGTAGCAACAAGAATCATTGACTTGCGATGCCGTATGAGAGAGTTATGTCCATTTCCATGTGGGGAAAGATTGCTTGTGTTGCTGGTGCTCAGGTATCGCAATTGCAAAAATTTGTTGGCAATTGCGGAGATTGTAGATTTTATCCTTGGTTCGCAATAGCGAATCCTGTAGATTTTTTCCTTGGTTCGCAATTGCGAATACTTGTTCGCAATTGCAAGGGTCCGCAAATGCGAACCTTTTGTCGCAAATGCGACTTCTACACTTGGTAAAAGGGCTGGGGGACGGGATTTTGGAGACATTCTCTCATTTTTGGAACCCTAGTCTTGGTAAGAGGTGATTTTGAAGAGGGATTTTCATCTACAATCTTTGGGTAAGTAATTTTGTTCAATTTCCAACTATTTTACATGGATTATATACATATTTTGACATGGAATTGGTGGAAATTATGGGATTTTTGAAGAAAACCCTAGAAATCGTATTTTTCGATTTTGAACACGAAATTGGACATGGAGTTTGAAATAAATTATATATTTGAGTTCGTGATGTTATGGGTAAAGTTTATCTACGAAAATTTTCGGAATCCGGGCACGTGGGCCCGAGGATTGACTTTATTGAGTGTTCGAGAGGAGTTGGGAATTGTTATAAATTGATTAATTATAAACATTGGAGTATATTTTGATTGAGTTGCACATTGTTTGACTAGTTTCGGATCATTTGGCTTTGAGTCAAGGTGTTAGAGAGGCATCGAAACTAGTTATGGAACTTCAGAGCGAGGTAAGTCTCCTGTCTAATCCTGTGAGGGGAAATTTACCCCGTAGGTGTTATATTCTTATGTGCTACATGTTGTGGGAGCTACCCACGTATGAGGTGACGAGTGTCCGTGCGTTCTTATTTGTCCGGGTAGACTTTGGTTTACCCTATGATTTAATGTGCTATTTGTGTTATCCTTGCCTGTTTAATTCCTTTATTTTGCATTACGACTTGCGACTAGGGTTGCATAGAATGATAGACTAAATATTGTAAGAGACTTGGCGGGCTTCTTGATTAGCCGCGGAATAATTGTGCTTCCCTTATGAATTCTCTTGTGTTGTGCGTTTTTATCGAAAAGCCTCTTTAAATTTCATAACTCACACGTATATTCGTGAGTGGGGTCAAGGACCCGTTAAAGCTTCTTATTCTTATGAGATCGAGCGGTTCGCCTCGGCAGGATTATGTACCGCACTCTTATGGGATCGGGCCGTTCGCCTCGACAGGATGATTTACCACACTCTTATGGATCTTGCCATTTGCCTCGGCAGGATTATGTACCGCACTCTTATGGGATCTGGCCGTTCGTCTCGGCAGGATTAAGTACCACACTCTTGTGGGATCGGGCCATTCGCCTCGGCAGGATTATGTACCACACTCTTATGGGATCGGGCCCTTCGTCTCGGCAGGATTATGTACCACCCTCTTATGGGATCAGGCCGTTCGCCTCAGAAAGATTATGTACCACACTCTTATGGGATCGGGCCGTCTCGGCAGGATTATCTACCACACTCTTATGGGATCGGGCCATTCGCCTCGGTAGGATTATGTACCATATTCTTATTGGATTGGGTCATTCGCCTTAGCAGGATTATGTACCGCACTCTTATGGGATCAGGCCGTTCGTCTCGGCAGGATTATGTACCATACTCTTACGGGATCGGGCCATTCACCTCGGCAGGTTTATGTACCATACTCTTACGGGATCGGGCCGTTCGTCTTGGCAGTATCATATTTTTATGGGATCGGGCTGTTTGCCTCGGCAACATCACATTCTAATTGGATTGGCATTCGCCTCGGCAGCTTCATGAAACACTCTTATGGGATTGGGCCGTTCACCTTGGCAGCATCGTACGTAATATTTGACAAGAAGCCATTATATCCATGAGTTTCCTAATTTGAGTTGTGACGACCTATCTGGTGGGAACCATTTTACATTTATACTCCGGTTGAGGAGGTGACCGATAATTGAGAGCTTGAGTTTACTGTTCAAAGGAGGATTGTACCACGTACCTATATTTGTTTATACTGTTTATTTACCCTGCCTCATATTCGTTTACTTCCTAATGTATTTGATTTATTGGACCACTAGTAAGTGTCGATGTCGACTCCTCGTCACTACTTCTCCGGGGTTAGGCTAGATACTTACTAGGTACGCGTTAATTTATGTACTCATGCTACATTTGCTGCACTTTTTGTGTAGGTATATATATATATATATATATATATATATATAT
>MCJB01047451.1:83308-97194 GCA_002018475.1 Nicotiana obtusifolia
TATATATATCCTGTCTATTTTGTACTGCAGACAAATGTTGTATTGTTATTTACCTTCTAGTAGATGCTCATGCACTTCTGGCACCGGGTTTTGGGGGTTGCCAGTGGATGTTCATTATTGTAGTTCATATTCACCTTGTAATTTATGTTTTATACGGGATTTGGTAAACAAAATCACAGGTTTATATGAGTACCAAATTTCACTCTATTTATTTAATGAGATTTATGATTTTATATTAAGTTGATAATTCCCTATTGACTTTCCTTCATTTCCTTCCTACTCATTCTTATACACTGTGGAGTGCTTGTTATCAATTAGGCATCGACGAGTTGTTAAGATGCTACAGATGCGGTGCAGGATCCCTTTCCCTGCGAATACGTGCAGACCATTATCGTCGCCTTGTGGAGGAGTATTCTGTCATTTCAGCCTAGTGTTGATGATTCGAGGTAGATGATCTCTGAGATTGTTTCTACGCTTAGGAAATTTTGAATGTGGAGAGAAGGACTTGATAACATATTGTTGGACCTTCAGGTGATGTTAATGAATGAAGGGATTTTTACGGCTGGCGGATCATTGTGGACCCAGGGAGATTAATTGATTTCATGATGGATGTAACTATAGCAATGACGTTGGAGGAGGTAGATACGAGGCTACACAGGTGTGCTTGCTCCGATGAGCAGGTTAGCGGTTGCGTGGTTTTGATAGGTTCCTACGAAGAATTCTACTTTCTACCTAACACGGGATGCATGTACTATGATGTGAGCTTGGATCACTTGGACAAGATGGTACGACTGTTAGGAAGTCGAGTGTGCAATTGTGGCTGATAATTCCAACAAGAACTTATGAGAAATTTGACTGAGCAACAGTGTGGGACCATGGTAATAGGGAAGAAGAAGAAGTCGTTGAGGGGTCGAGATTTAAGTGATTGTAGTGTAAAGGTAAGTAGGGGAGCCCACCGTCTACAATTGGGCCACATGGTTGTGTACCTATGCGGTTTCTGGTTATCGATGCATTGGCAGATTAGTTATGACCAAGCGGTATTTTGGATAAGGAAATTTGACGTATATGAGTTGCATTCGCCTTATTGATTCATGTGTAGGGGCTAGGGATGGCTCAAGATTTATGCTTCATGTGGAGGTGACGGGCAAGTAGAAGAATTCATGTGGTTGCTTCCTTGAAAGTGTCCATGTGCTAGAGAAGCACTAGAGTTTGGTTATATATTAGGGACCAAGTTAGAATGGGTGACTCTCAATAATGGTTCTAGTGGATGCAAGAATTAAAGTGTAGTGTTTAAAGATTTGGGGTTCGTTATGTGGCTGAAGACTGTGTTTTGTAGCAGAGTGTGGAGAATACTTGGGGAATTTCTATGTTATCATCAGGTCTATGGTGGTGTTAGAGAAATGGGATAAAGAGTTTCGGTTCGTAGGGGGTCTTTCAGAATGGGTGTATCAGTTGGGAATATTATTGAGTGCATAAAGAGGGTATGAGATGGCTGATAGGTATTGAGACGATGTGGTCTCGTGATTTGGGTCACTCAAGATGAGTGTTTTTTGAGGCCTGTTATGTGTTTGAATGGAGCTATTATTACTTCGAAGGCAAGTCAAGAGTAAATTAGAAGAAGTTAGGTCAGTTAGCAATGGCTTAAACCAGCATAGTTGTGAAAATAATCAGTTCCTTCGGTGTGTTAAGGGTATACAGGTGATTCGTGATTGTACGTGCGGGCTTGACAGCCACCATAATTGGATTGATTTGGAATTAATTGATTCTAATGGTCTTGTTATATGTAAATGTATCCCGATCAAATTATGGTGGTTTAGACCACAACTTGAGGTATGATTTTTTGTGGTTATGGGAATTTGATTGGGTGTTGCAATTGTTCTTCAGAAATAAGTGGAATTAAAGGGGTTGTAGCCGATGAAGTATGTGTTCTACTGGTGGTTCAGGGGTTATGGTGAAATTCTTGGACTCTCGCATAGCGGCAGGATAGGTGCAATGAGCGGGGAAGTTGGGATTAAGATTACGGTTCGGATTCGATAACAATGTCACGAGCTCGGAGGAGCACGAGAAGATTTTAGATGGTCGGATATGCTGGCACTATTTTTGGACAGCCTGAGTATGGTCTGTTTTGTGGTAGGAGTGTTGGGTATTGAAATGCGGATGCTTGGCCAGTATGGTCGATGGCCATTAATGTTCAAATTTTACTACCTGGTGTGGAAGGTTCTGGGAGTATATCCCACGGGAAGATCGTATAAGTGTGACGTGTTAATCATTCGACTGTTAGAGATTTAAAACTGGTATGGAGATTTTTGGTAATGTCGCCAATAGGAGAGGTTATAATTGAGAGGCGCTCTATTCCTTTGGTTGTGGACTATGTGAGTTTGTTCGGGATTTGATAGCTACTCTTATGTCATGAATAGAGTCATTGTGATTCTTGGAAGGTTATTGCCCCAGTATGGGATGATCGGAATCATTTTGAGGTCCCCTAGTGGATCTAATGTGAATGTATGCTCTACGTTAGGTCGAATGTGTTCATTCAGCATAACATTGTTTATGGAGGAGTCTTCGGGTGTTGTGGTCCTATGTAGCTTGTCATTTTTCACTTAGTTGAGCTCGAGTTTTGTGGCGCATGGCGCTATCCATCTCCTCAGAGTCGTATTTATGCACTTGGCATGCTTATGGCCGATATTTGAGTATTTCGTAGGTATAAGCATTGTGGCTTGATGGGTATTTCCTTGTTTATTGTCATGTGTGGACCAGAGGTATGCTGTTTAGATCGGGTTGCACGCCGCAAAGGTATCATGTGTGGATCGGGTTGTACGCCACTAAAATGAGACGTTGAGTACGGTTCCCTATACTTAATTTTTGTGTATTTTGTTTCTCATTCGCTGAGAAGGGTTAATAGCATATATTCGGCTGTTTTATTCGTACATGGTTGGGTAGTTCTTTTCCAGAATTCATTCTTCCTTATGTGTCATATTCAAATTGTAGCTTGTTGGCGCACTGATGGCGTCATATGAGATCTTGGTCTGTGTTTGAGGTGGTTATTGCTTGAGAAACTTGTACTGGGTGAGACGAGGTTATTGGATCTGAAATCGGTGCAGTCAGATTTATGTAAGGTATATTAAAGGGAAAATGTTACTATTCAGTTCAAAATGAGGTAATGGTTTTTGTAGAGCAGAGAAACTCCGTGAGTTATTATTGATTTAACGGGTGGTTATGAGTTCCTGCACATCTCTTTTGTCTTTGCAATATTGTGAGGGTTGAGACCGAGCTTAGATGTGTTATAAGGTATACTACGGGTGTCGGGTTAGTGAATTTGCAGCTGTGTTGCTTGGAGGAGGTTACCATGGGCAAATGAGTTATGCGGTGCATTGTGTGATGTCAGCGTGGGTGCATGATCATGTGTTGGTTCAGTATGTGGAGATTAATACGGTGTTCCTATCTTAGAATCAGGTCTTGTAGAGAAATTCGGAGGTTGGAATTTGGTCCTTAGGCTTATTGACTGAAAAAAAAGGGAGGATCTTCAGTCTGGCTTGAGCAATTGTATTCACCTGGGTTGTGAGGCAACTCTGGAATGGTTCTTGGCACATTCGGGGACGAACGTATGTCTAAGTGGGGGAGAATGTAACGACCCGATTGGTCGTTGATCACGTCCAAAGCACACCTCAAAAGAGATATGAAATGGTCGTATGCAATAATAGAAATCCAACTAAGAGTCGGGGTCAAACTCACAGGGAATTAAGAAGGGAGTTAGGGGTATATATTTCAATTTGAGCAATTGGATTATCTAGATATCACTTCCACAACAAGGATTTGTTTGTTATTTCTAATGTTACTCTATTGTTTGCAAAATAAAAAAAGAAGACTAGAGATAATTGGTTTTAAGGTTTTTCCGAAATGGATAAAAAGCCTAGAGCTGTGACCATGACCTAAGTATTTGCCTAATGGGATAAAGACTTTAATGCTTGTTTTGTTGATTGGGGTGTATTATAGCTATCAACTCTAAATTACCCTCTCAATACCTCTCGGTCAGAAAGTGGTTTTGCGCGCTTTGGCTTTCTCAAGACCAAATGGGTATCACCCAAAACAGTTGATAAAAGCTCAAGTCGGGTTATTACTATCTCTAGGTTGAACCCTTTAATTGGGTTAATCAATCTCTCAATTGACCCAGTTCCTTGTTAGCTAAGTTATCTAGACTAAGTCTCTCTTTATCAAATAGAGACTAAGTCAAATAGGCATGAATCAATGTTTGCAACAATTAATTCTAAAATTGAAGCATGAATTAAGTCATAAACAAGCACTAAATTAGATACCCATAAGGTTTACACACGAGGGTTGGGTCACAACCCCAGTAAAAGTCTAGCTACTCATAATGGGGTTTGAAGAAAATAAGGAAGAAAAACTAATTAAACTCATAATGGAAGCTCAAAATGATTAAATCTATTGTAAATACACCAAAGCAATGTAAAACTTCCTAAAGTAGTAAAGAAAAACGGCTACAACAACTTCAGAGGTTCAAACTTGACCTAATTTTGTGAAACTTGTCTATTTATACAAGGTTGAATATCTCGAACAAAAATGCCCCTCGAGAGGTTCTGCGGCCGCACAAATCCATGAGCGGTCCGCAGATTTCTTCATCTCTATAGGAACTGGAGATCTGCGGCCCCCACATTTTTGAACTGCGACCGCGGGACATTCTTCTACGGCCGCACATTTCTGGACTGGAGCAACACAAATCTTGTGTAGTCCACAATTCATAGAAGCTCCTAGAGTTGGTCTTTTTCCATACTCTCTGATATTCGACTCTTATCCTAGCTTTGCGGCCACACAATTCATGTGCAATCCGCACTTTGCGCAAATGTCTGCTAGATTTTTCCTGTTTGTTTGCGGCCGCAGATGGAATTCTACTGTCAGTAATTTCTTTTGTGACTGCAGAATTCCTTCTGCGGACAACACATTTGTGCTTCTGCGGCCTTTACTGCCTTGTGCTTCGGACTACTCCTTTTTCAGTCAGATTTCATCTCGGGAGACCAACTTCTAGCATTCCTGCAATTTTGCATAATTTCATTAGTTTCAAGAACATAATTCAATACTTTTAGACTAAAACTAAAAGGCGCTAATAAGCAATCAAAATCCCCACTTATCAACTCCCCCAAACTTAAGTCTTTGCTTGTCCTCAAGCAAATAAATTAGTTCCCACCTCCAAAAGTTAAAGGTCATTTCAGCGAGTCAAAGGTGAGGCATCCACACATCAGTTGGGACCAATAATTACCCACACTACTCATGTATTATCAACAAGGCGACAAGTTAAACATTAATGCACATATAGTTCTAATGTGACATTTGAGCTTCAAGAATTGACTTTACTCATCAGGGACTCTTGCTCTATCATGTAGGTCATCGTGGGCTCCAAACTCTTCCTCCTCTACTTTCCATTTGCCTAGCTCACTTAAGAAATTTAGCACTCAATCCAAAGATTTATGAAAGGTTCACTCATCTCTCTCAAGAGAATATCGCAAGTACGGCTTCAAGTACCATAGGCTTGCCCCTCAGGTAGATCGCCATCAATGTAAGCTCACTCGGCTTAAAAGCAAGTAGGACTTCTTTTGGGATGTAATGAAGGCTTTTGGATTAGGGTTGGATACAGTATGGTGAGTGGTTACACCTTTCTTTAAGCACTCCATTGTTTCATTTCTCGGCCCACACTTTGCCAATTCTTTGAGGCACTTTCTTTTCCTTGGTGGACTAGAGAGACTTAACATCACCCTTTCTTGATCATTATTTCTCCATATTTGGGATTATTACCTCTCTTTGAATCCCTTCAACTCTTCTACTTATTCAATTTTTTTTTTGCGTTTTTTTTTGTTCTTTTCTTTTTCTTACCTTTCCTTTTCATCATTTCTTTTCTCTTTTTTTTTGTGCCTTGATACCTTTTTCAAGTTCCTCGTCTCTCCCCCAAACTTACGTTTTTAGCCATTTGTTTCACAAGAGTGCTAAAGAAAGCTCGAGTGCCAAGAGAGGGTAACGATAAAACAGGTAAAGGCTTGTAACATGGTTATCAAATGAGAAAGGTTCGAGGCTCAAAGGGGTTAACTAGGGATAACATCATTGGTAGGCAATAGAAAACTCAAACAGGCCAAGGAAAGCCTACAATCACTTCTCGAGCCAAGCGAAACTTAAGATTTCGCCATAAAATACATTCAGGGCAAATTCTAGACCTTTCGCACGGGTTCTTGGACTAGCAACAAAGCATCTCACCCCTCATGCAACTAGATTGTTAAGAGGATAGAGTCGAGGGCCCACAAAGACCACATTCAAGATTGAAAATCACTATGGTTTAATTAAACCACTCGATGGTTGTCAAAGTTAACACAAGAGTCACAAAGTCACTAACTAGAGCTATTTCTTTCAAAGACCTTGTTTCTACCCATAAGCACGTAGTTAAGTGTGTTGGTGCCAAATTAAAGCATGTTTGACTCTTCAAGCATGACTTAATTAGGTCTTTTTATTCATTACTACTACTATTATTACCTAAACACCAAACTCATTCCCTTAAGAAGGTTGTCACGCAATCCATCGTCGGGATGAGTCACCCGGTTCACACAACAACTACCTTTGGAAAGAACCGTGGTATTAAGAAAATCAAATGCTTATTATCTACTAGAACATAAAAAAAATCTACTAAATCAAACAAAAAAGCTACTAACTCAAACTTAGAACTAACAAAGGAACAAAAATAAAGAAGCTAATAAACAAAAACTACCGAATACACATAATGAGAGAAAGAGAGAGAATATATATATAATAAGAAAGAAAAAGAAAATAATATTAAGTTATTACAGGCCAAATGTCTCAGAATGTACCAAATATGATCAATAAACTCCACCCCCCCCCCGAATAAAGACAAGCATTGTCCCCAATGCTTAATAAAATAAGAGTAAAAGACTGGACTGTGGTGGTAGACGGCTCACCTTTTCTCTTCGGGTTGTTCGCATCCATAAGTGAGTACCATGATAAAGGCTTCTTTGGCCTTACCTTTGTATCAAAATCCATTGGTTCCACCCCCTCATCCATAAGATACTCTGCTATGGTGTTGGGTTACGGGTAGGAAGAGTCATCCTGCTGGGCGATCACTGAGATGTTGGCCGACATCACGACACCCACATTGATAGGGTACTCGACCATAATAGAGGCAACTAAGACTTCCCGAAGAATCGGCAAGTGAGTCTCATTTTGACTCGGGTCCAGTCTGCTGCAGAAAATGTTGCCACCCTCTTTTTCTTCGAAGCTTAGTGTGCTCCGTTGGATAGGAACCCCATGGGTGATCCATGGTGGTGGTGATTCTGGTGCTACTAGAATTTGTTTAACCAAGGACGAACTGCATCCCCACGTGCACACTTTGCTAGGTATTATTTTGGCTCGAAATCATCAAAGCCTAAGTATGTGTTCAGTGTGTGCTGATCAAATCGCACTTTGAGGTTTCGTGCTTTTGTCACCTTTGTCCCCTTTTTGTTATGCGCCATATTGGCGTACAATTCCCGGATAGGGTATTCCTTAGCATCCACCACACTCTGGGTAAACCACATCCACCCTTTGCGTTCTCTAAACTGCCTAAGCACGGCCGGGTTGTACCTCTCTAGATCTGTCAGCAAGAACTGTTGCTCAAGTGTTAGCGATCTCGCCGGCCACCATGTGCAGAAACTAGTGAAAGATGCCAGGCTGATGAATCGGTCCTCCCAAGCCTCTTTATTCTTTGTTCTTTCAATTCCAACAGTTGTGGCATCTCCCTCTCTACCATCATCGGGTATGTCCTAAATGGGTGTATCCTGTGTCAGAGGGACTGGTGCTGCTGAAGGGTCAGAAGCCTGACTAGCACCTTCTGATCCCTCGGAAGTGCCATGAGATGAGGATGGCTCATCCCTAAGTTGAACTCTCCCTAGTGGCTTGGATTGTACTGCCTGTTGTTCCTAAACAAAGGCTGAGTTGCCCTCTGATACATCCCTAGACGGGGCGTATGAACTCGTCTCGTAGAGATCTGCACCTCTCCCTCTCCCGGCTGTCGTCTTTTTTCTTATTTCCTGCTGTTGGGCAAAAGGTAAAGCTCTCTTGCCTCTTCCTCAAGAAGGTTCACCCCTCCCTTTGGAAGTGCCACCTCTGCCTCTAGATCGAACCATTGTTTGTATCAAGCAAACGCGGTTGTTAGTTGCAGTTCAATGTTCAGGCATACTCAGGAGATATGCAAGAATACACCAAAAAATACAGTGAGGGTCACTGATACAGTATGCTTGCACGGTAAGGATCTGTGGTCCGCATAATTTTACTGCGGCCGTAGATGAGGCCTTGTGGACTGCACAATTTAGCTTTGCGGCTGCAAAAGTAAAGTGTGATCCGCATAATTTCACTTGCGGATTCATCTAAAAAAACCCAAAATATGCCAAATCTATGATGACATAGAATTAGCTGATGTGTGGCCACAACATGATTTCTGCGGTCCACACAATTAGACATGCAGCCGCATATTTGAGTCATTGACTCTCTGATAACAGTGAAAGGGCTGTTCTGCGGCCGCAATGGGAATTCTGCGGTCCGCACAATTTTCTTGCGGCCGCAGACCCCTTCTTCACCAATGAAACCCTAGATCACTTTATGCGGACCGCAATTAAAATTGCAGCCACAAAATTCAAAAAGACACGAACAGTCCAGTATTCTATCTAGGTTTTGCAATTCTTGTGCAAATTTTGACATGGTAACAGCATAAAGGCATGAAAATACATTGACCTAGTCCCCATAGAACATGTACTAGTTAATCCACTATAGATTTACCCCCACATGAATGCACAATTGAATTCTATCGATAAATGGCCTAAAAAAGCTACAGATTAAACTAAACAATGAAAATTCTAACAAGGAATTTAAGCACACCAGATGTGAATGAGTGCAAGGGATGAGTAGTCACAATTGTTGGGCCTGTGGGCAGATGATTCACCAAGAAATTTCATATAGTGCAAGTTTTGTGCTCAGAGAGGGAAAAGTGTAATAGTTGCCCTGGCCCTCTATTTATACTTGTGATTTTCTAAGGGAAGGAGGAGCGAGTGCGGCCATACAATTTCAGTTGCAGTCCGCACTTTGTTACCTAGTGAGCTTAAGTTGGTGTCTTGTCTGCGGTCCGCAGAATTTTGCGTGCGGCCGCAGATTCTTTGTTGTGGCCGCAGATTTCCTGTTGCGACCTCAGATTGACAATGACAGACCAACTTTAGAGAGTTGGCATTTTCCACCTTACATTTGTACGGTCTGCAAGATAATTGTGCGGCCGCAGAGCACTTTTTCTACAACAACTATAAATGTGCGGTCTGCACAATTCAACTGCGGTCCGCAAGTGTTGCAACACTTAGGCTGATTTCTGTCCACAATTCCTGTAAGGCACACTCATCCCTGTAGCACACTTCAAATCAAGTTAGCACAAAAATAACACCTAACTTCAAAAGAAAAAAGGAAAAGAAACATGGGTTGCCTCCGAAAAGCGCCTGATTTAACATCATGGCACGACACAGAATACCATCAATTAAAATGAATGACCGCCACAACATGGCTATCTCCAACTTTTCCCAAATAGTGCTTCACCCGGTGACCATTGACTCGGAATACTTTATTGTTTTTGTTATTCAAGTCTAATGCACCAAAAGGTGTCACACCCACAATTTCAAAGGGACCAGTCCATTTAGACTTTAGCATTCTGGGAAACATCCTCAACCAAGAGTTGAACAACAATACGGGATCGCCCACCTTGAACTCTTTGTTCCAAATGTATATGTCATGAAGATATTTCATCTTTTCTTCATACAAGGACGAACTTGTATAGGCATGGTACCGGAATTCAACGAATTCATTCAAATATGCAGCACTCAAGTTAGCGGCTACATCCCAATCAAGATTTAACTTCTTTAGAGCCCACATAGCCTTGTGCTCAAGTTCCACCAGAAGATGAAAAGCTTTTCCAAACACCAACCGGTATGGAGACATTCCGATATGTGTTTTGTAAGCCGTCCGATAAACCCATAATGCATCATCAAGCTTCTTGGACTAATCCGTCCGGTTAGCATTCACCGTTATGGACAAAATACTCATTATCTCCCAGTTTGAGACTTCCACTTGACCGCTAGCTTGTGGATGATAGGGAGTTGTGACTTTATGAGAGACACCATACTTGATAAGTAAAGTGTCGAAAGCCTTGTTGCAAAAATGTGACCCCCCATCGCTTATAATAGCCTGCGGAGTACCAAACCTTCTGAAAATATTCTTCTTCAAGAACGCCACCACACTTCTCGCTTCATTGTCGAGTAGAACAATGGTCTCCACCCATTTGGACACATAATCCACCGCGACCAAGATGTAGGTGTTTCCACAAGAACTCACAAAAGGACCCATAAAGTTAATACCTCACACATCGAAAATATCAATCTCCAAAATGGTGGTGAGGGGAAATTCATTTTTCTTTGAGATTCCACCGGCCCTTTGACATTCATCACATCTTTTCACTAAATCACTTGCATCTTTGTAAAGAGTGGGCCAATAGAAACCACAACTAAGCACTTTGGTTACCGTTCTCGCTCCACCATGATGAACACCATATGCAAAGAATGACAAGCCCCAAGAATTTCACCTTGTTCTTCTTCCGGTACATCTTCTAATCACCCCATCCATACTTATTCGGAAAAGGTATGGTTCATCCCAATAATAATCTTGACAATCTCGTTTGAGCTTCTTCCTTTGGTTTGAAGAGAACTCATCGGGATGATACCACACACAAGGAGATTTTCTAGATCCGCAAACCATGTCACCTCCTTCATTGAAAATAGGCAAGAGTTGCTCATCGAGGAAGGATTCATTGATTTCAAGGCCATCATGCGGCCTCCCCTCCTCCTCCAAACGAGACAAGTGGTCCGCCAATTGATTTTCACTCCCTTTTCTATCTTGGATGTCAATATCAAACTCTTGCAACAAAAACCCCCATCTCATCGACTGAGCTTTGGAATCTTTCTTGCTCATAAGATAACAAAGCACCGCATGATCCGTGTGGACAATATCATTTGCACCCATTAAGTACGAGCGGAACTTCTCAATTGCAAACACAATGACAAGGAGCTCTTTCTCCATAACGGTATAGTTGACTTAGGCACCCTTCATGGTCTTACTAGCATAGTAGACCGGATGAAAATCTTGTTGATGCGTTGCCTTAAAACAGCCCCAACAGCTACGTCACTTGCATCAAACATGAGTTCAAAAGGGACACTCCAATTTGGAGCGGTAATGATGGGAGTAGTTGTCAACTTGAACTTAAACAATTCAAAGGCTATCGTGCAATCATCATTGAAGTTAAACTTAGCATTTTTCTCAGGAAGCTTGCACAACGGGGTTCGCCACCTTAGAGAAATCTTTGATGAAACACCAGTAAAATCCCGCGTGGCCTAAGAAGCTCCGCACACCCTTCACCGAAGTTGGAGGTGGAAGTTTAGAAATCACCTCAATCTTTGCCTTGTCAAATTTAATTCCATTCTTTGATATTTGTGGCCAAGGATAATGCCTTCCTCGACCATGAAATGACACTTCTCCCAATTGAGCACCAAATTTGTTTCTTTACACCTTACCAACACTTTATCTAAATTTGCAAGACACTCTTCAAAAGAATCTCCAACCACCGAGAAGTCATCCATGAAAACTTCAAGGTATTCCTCCACCATGTCCGTGAAGATAGCCATCATACACCTTTGAAAAGTCACCGGTACATGCACAAACCAAAAGGTATCTGCTTGAAGGAGAAAGTACCATAGGGACATGTAATGGTTGTTTTCTCTTGATCCTCTGGAGCAATAAAGATTTGGTTGTAGCCCGAATACCCATCAAGAAAGCAATAGAAAGCACGACCGGCCAATCTATCAAGCATTTGATCTAAGAATGGAAGTGGGAAATGATCCTTCCTTGTGACTTTGTTGAGCTTGCGATAGTCTATACAACTCTCCAACCGATCACCGTTCTTGTAGGAATCAACTCATCCTTGTCATTGGTGACCACCGTCATGCCCTCCCTTCTTCGGGACACATTGAACTTGGGAATTCCACGAACTATCGGAAATGGGGTAGACAACCCCGGCATCCAACTACCTAATAATCTCCTTTTTAACTACTTCTTGCGTAGACTCACTGAGTCTCCTTTGATGTTCAATAGATGGTTTGAAGCCTTCTTCCAAGATGATCTTATGCATGCAAAATGCGGGGCTTATCCCCCGAATATCCGCCAATGTCCACCCAATAGCCTTCTTCCTCTTTTGGAGCACCGCCAATGTAGAATCTACCTGCACTATAGTCAAACAAGAGGAAAGAATAATTTTTAAAGTAGAACAAGGGCCAAGAAATTCATACCAAAGATGTGGAGGCAATGGCTTCAACTCCAAGGTAGGAGGCTCTTCAATGGAAGGCTTTGTAGGAGGATTTGTCCTATTTTCAAGGTCCAAAGATAATTTTCGGGGTGCATAATTGTACGACCCATTCCTTGCAAAGAGTTCACACATTCCATGAAGCCATCCATCTAGTCATCATAAAAGTTGAGCAAGATGACCTCTAACATATCACCAACATTGGTTGTGGCACTTGTATCATCAACAATAACATCGATCACCAAGTTTACAAAAGAACACACCTTGTTGCTATTTGGTTTTCGCATGGACTTATACAAATGGAAAACCACTTGTTCATCAACCATCCGGAAGGTAAGTTCTCCAGCTTCAACATCACAAAGAGCCTTCCCCGTAGCAAGGAAAGTTCTTCCAAGAATAATTGGCACCTCATTATTAACTTCACAATCTAGAATGACAAAATCTGCTGAAAGAATGAATTTATCTACATGAACCAAAACATCCTCAATCACTCCCAACGGTTTCTTAATAGTACGATCGGCAATTTGCAATCTCATAGAGGTGGGTCTTGGTTACCCAATTCCCAAGGTCTTGAAAACCGAATAGGGCATCAAATTGATACTTGCCCCAAGATCACAAAGAGCTTTAGCAAACTCAGCACTTCCAATTGTACAAGGAATCGTGAAAGCACCGGGATCCTCCAACTTAGGAGCCATTGAATGCACAATTTCACTCACTTGATGAGTGACTTTGATAGTTTCAAAATTCATTGACCGCTTCTTCGTCACGAGATCCTTTAAAAACTTTGCATAACCGGGCATTTGTTCCAAAGCTTCAACTAATGGCACATTGATTGAGAGAATCTTCATCATTTGAATGAAAATTTTGAATTGATTCTCACCATTTTGTTTGGCTAGTCTTTCAGGGTATGGGGGTGGAGGCTTAGGCAATGGTACCTTAGCCTTTTGCACTACCGGCTCCGGTATGTCAGTAATGTGATACCTAGACGGGTTCACCTCTTCTTGAGTCTCTTCCACGCAATCATCAATATCAATCTGAACTTCATCATTTGATTGCACCACATCGTTGGGGACCTCTTCTTCTTATGCCACTTGTTCATCATCCACAAGTTGCTTTTGACTTGAGGTGGGTGCATTCCCACATCTTCCACCTCTTGTAGTAAAGGCCATGGAATGCCCCGTGTTGTTTACTACCATTTCTTTTGGTAGTACCCTCTTAGGATGAGAATTTAGATATTGAGAGATTTGCCCCATTTGAACTTCTAAGTTGCGGATCGATGTGTTGTGTGAGACAAGCTGGGCATTCGAATCGACATTCTTTCCATTATTTGCCTGAACATGTTCTCAATATGCCCTCGATGGTTGATACATCGGGGGCCTTTGAAAACCCGATCCCCGATTGCCCTTGATTATTGTTTCATCCCCCTTGATTATTACTCCCCCCCCCCCCCCCCCCC
>MCJB01047451.1:97214-118470 GCA_002018475.1 Nicotiana obtusifolia
CCCCAATTTCCTTTAGTGTTGTTGTTATGCCAATTCCCTTTATTGTTTCCACCACTCCAATTTCCTTGATTGTTAGAATTCCAATTGTCTTAATTGTTTTGAGGTCGCCATTGTTGTTGGTTTGGGCCTTGGAGGTTGTTTCGTTTCCCTTGAAAGTTGTTCACATATTACACCTCCTCTTCTTGTTCATTGTAAGAATTGTCTTGATCAAAACCACTATTCTTTTTCACATAATTCTCCACTCGATGTTGCACTTGTGGACTCGTGATCCTTCTTTTGTTCACCATCATGTTCACTCTCTCATGGCATTGACTTGCTTAGGATTTTGTACTTGTTAAAGTTGAGCCTTTGGTAATTGATTCATAGTGGTAGTGAATTCCGCAATGGCTTGCCCATGGTCATGCAACTCTTTGTGAAAGTAGATCATGTTGGGATCAACTTATGGAACATTAGCCCGGGATTGCCATGTCGATAATGTTTTCGCCATTTCATCTAAAATCTCACACGCCTCCGCATAAGGCGTAGTCATGAAGTTCCCACCGGCAAGTTGATTCACTGCACATTGGTTGGTTGTGTTGATTCTATGATAGAAATTTTGTTGAACCATATTCTCCATCATATCGTTGTTGGGACATTCCTTAACCATTGTTCTATAGCGTTCCCATATCTCGTGTAGTGGTTCATTTTGCTCTTGCTGAATGCCAAAATCTCATCTCGAAGTGTAGCCATGTGCCCCGAAGAGAAGAACTTAGAAATAAACGTTTCCGCCAACTCATCCCAAGTGTGAATGGAATGGTTCGGCAAATGTTCTAGCCAATCTAAAGCTTTCTCCCGTAGAGAGAAGGGAAAAGGCCTTAGCCTCAATGCATTCTCGGAGACATTTGTTTGTTTGCTCCCCAAACAAGTGTCCACAAAACCCTTCAAATGTTTGTATGCATTTTGACTAGGGGCACCGGTGAAGAAACCTCGTTGCTCTAGCAAAGTGAGCATCACATTGGTGATTTGAAAGTTGCCTACCCTAATATGGGAAGGGACCATTGCACTAGAATATCCTTCATTGGGTAACACCCGGTGTAGAGCCGCTCGTGGTGGACGTGGGGGTGGAATGGGGACATCGTCATGAGGCACTTAGCCTCTTCAATTGGCTTGAGGTTCAAGAGGAACCTCATCAACTTGCTCATCCTCGACGTTCACATCCCCCAAAGTAATATTTTCGAGCTCATTATTTGCCATGGTTGTACCTATGATTTATCAAACAAGTTACTAACACGGAAGGAAAATAAGATATTCCAAAAACACACCCAAATATATAGCTAACACCGTTTTAACTCCCCAACAATGGCGCCAAAAATTGATCACTTCCAAAGCACACTTCAAAAGAATATGAAACGGTCGTATGTAATAATAGAAACCCAAATAAGAGTCGGAGTCGAATCCACAGGGAGCTAAGATGGGAGTTAGGGGTATATATTTCAATTTGAGCAATTGGATTATCTAGATTGTACTTCCACAACAAGGATTTATTTTCTATTTCTAATGTTACTCTAATGTTTGCAAAATAAAGAAAGAAGACTAGAGATAATTATTTTTAAGGTTTTTTCCAAATGGATAAAAAGCCTAAGGCTGTGACCATGACCTAGGTGTTTGCCTAATGGTATAAAGACTTTAATGTTTGTTTTGTTGATTGGGGTGTATTGTAGCTATCAACTCTAAATTACCCACTCAATACCTCTTGGTCAGAGAGTGGGTTTGCCCACTTTGGCTTTCTCAAGACCAAATGTAGTAAATACACTAAAGCGATGTAAAACTTCCTAATGTAGTAAAGAAAAAAAGGCTATAGCAATATTAGAGGTTCAAACTTGACCTAATTTTGTAATACTCATCTATTTATACAAGGCTGAAAATCTCAGACAAAAATTCCCCTCGGGAAGTTCTGCGGCCGCACAATTCCATGTGCGGTCCGCAAATTTATTCATCTGCAGGAACTGGAGTTCTGCGGCCGCAAATTTCTAAACTGTGGCCGCGAGGCATTCTTCTGCGGTCGCACATTTCTAGACTGCAGCTGCAACGCAACACTTTTGCGGTCCACACAATTAAGACTCCAGCTGCAAGGCACTCTTCTGTGGCTGCACAAATCTTGTGCGGTCCGCAATTCATAGAGGCTCTTAGACTTGGTCTTTTTGCATACTCTGTGATCTTCGACTCTTAAGCCAGCTTTGTGACCTTACAATTCATGTGCGGTCGGCACTTTACGAAAATGTATGCTAGATTTTTCCTCTTTGTTTGCGATCCCAGATGGAATTCTGCGGTCCGCAATTTCTTCTGCAGATCGCACATTTGTGCTTCTACGGCCTTTATTGCCTTGTACTTCAGACTACTCCTTTTTGAGTCTGATTTCATCTTGGGAGACCAAGTTCCAGCATTCCAGCAATTTTGCAAAATTTCATTAGTTTTGGAAACATAATTCAATGCTTTTAGGCGAACACTAAAGCTAAAAGGTGCTAATAAGCAATCAAAATCCCCACTTATCAGTTGTTTTCAATCTCTAGCAGGTCTTTCAGCCATTTGAGATCTTGAGTAGCTTCTCTTCATATTTTATGACTTGTACGTGGCATCGGAATTAAATTTTGGGAGGTTCAAAGTTGATTCGGATAGAAAATTCTCAAATCGGAAGCTTTAAGTTGGAAGAATTGATCAAAGTTTGACTTTTTAGTAAATGATCTCAGAATCGGGATTTGAAGGTTCCAATAGGTTCGTATGATTATTTCGGACTTGGGCGTATGTTCGGGTTGAGTATCGGGTGGTCCGGGAGCTTTTTAGCGCTTCTTGTGGAAAATTGGCAATTCGAAGGTTTTAGAATTTCTTAAGTTTGGTTTTGAAGTGGACATTGGTGTTAGCGATGTCCATTTAGAGTTCTTATCCTTGGAATATGTTCGTATTGTCATTTTTGACTTGTATGTAAAGTTTGGCGTCATTGTGGAATGTTTAAGTGTAATTCAGACGCGTTTGTCGAAGTTTGAATGTTTGAAAGTTAAAAGGAGGATTTGATCGTTGATTCATGGTTTTGGTGTTGTTTGGTGTGATTTGAGGCCTCGAGCAGGTTTGTGTTCTGTTTTGGGACTGCTTTGTGTAATTGGATGGGGTCCCGGGGGCATGGGGTGTGTTTCGGATGTGTTTGGGTTGTGTTGCGCTTTTATTTGATGTTTCAGCGTCATTTTCTTGGGTATAAAGGATACCATATTGAGAAAACGACCTTCGATTTGTTATTTGATTGAACCATTATATCCGTATCTTAATTACAGAGTTATAACAACAAGAATCATCTAATTCCGATGTCGTATGAGAGAGTTATGCCCATTTCCGTGTCGGGAAAGATTGCTGGTTTTGCTGGTGCTCAGCTATCGCAATTGCAAACATTTGTTCGCAATTGCGAAGATTGTAGATTTTTGCCAACATTCATAATTGTGAACATTCGCAATTGCGAACATTCACAATTGCAAACGTTCGCAATTGCGAAGCCTATAGATTTTTACCTAAGTTCACAATTGCGAACACTTGTTCGCAAATGCGACATCTGCACTTGGTAAAAGGGTTGGGAGACGGGATTTAGGAGACATCTCTCATTTTGGAACCCTAGGCTCAGTAGGATGTGATTTTGAAGAGGGATTTTCATCTACAATCTCTGGGTAAGTAATTTTGTTCAATTTCCAACTATTTTACATGGATTATATACAGACTTTAACATGGAATTGGTGGAAATTATGGGATTTTTGAAGAAAACCCTGGAAATCATATTTTTGGATTTTGACCATGAAATTGGACATGGAATTTGAAATAAATTATATATTTGAGTTCGTGATGTTATAGGTAAAGTTTATCTTCGAAATTTTTTAGAATTCGGGCATGTGAGCCTAATGGTTGACTTTATTGACTTTACTGTCCTTTCGAGCGGAGTTGAAAATTGTTATAAATTGATTAATTATAAGAATTGGAGTATATTTTGATTCATTCGCACATTGTTTGACTAGTTTCAGATAGTTTGGCTTTGAGTCGAGGTGTTAGAGAGGCATTGGAGCCGGTTATGGAACTTCAGAGCGAGGTAAGTCACTTGTTTAACCCTGTGAGGGGAAATTTACCCCGTATGTGTTATATTCTTATGTGCTACACGTTGTGGGAGCTACACACGTATGAGGTGACGAGTGTCCGTGCATATACAAGGATTCTTGATTTTCCCGGATAGATGTAGGTTTACGCCAATTATCTAATTGAGTTATCCTTGCATGTTTAATTCCTTTATTTTGCGTTACGACTTAAAGACTAGGCTAGACTAGAGTGATAGATTCACTATTGTAAGAGATTTGGCGAGCTACTTGATTAGCCGAGGAATAATTGTGCTTCCCTTACGAACTTCTCTCGAGTTGTGCGTTTTTATCGAAAAGCCTCTTTATATTTCATAACTCACACGTATATTCGTGAGTGGGGTCAAGGACACGTTAAAACTTCTTATTCTTATGGGATCGGGCCGTTCGCCTCGGTAGGATTATGTACCGCACTCTTATGGGATTGGCCACTCACCTCAACAGGATTATGTACCAGACTCTTATGGGATCGGGTCGTTCTCCTGGAATGGATATGTACCACACTCTTATGGTATCGGGCTGTTCGCCTCAACAGGATTATGTACCACACTCTTATAGGATTGGGCCGTTCGCCTCGGCAGTATCATATTCTTATGGGATCGGGCCGTTCGCCTCGGCAGTATCATATTTTTATGGGATTGGGTTGTTCGCCTTGGCAGCATCATATTTTTATGGGATCGGGTCATTCGCCTAGGCATTTCAATAAATACTCTTATAGGATCGGGCTGTTCGCCTCGGCAGCTTCATGAAACACTCTTATCGGATCGGGGCGTTCCCCTCGGCACCGTTATGCGTAATATTTTACAAGAAGATATCGTATCTGTGAGTTTTTCTGATTTGAGTTCTGACGACCTATCTGATGGGAACCATTTTACAAATATACTCCGATTGAGGAGGTAACTGATAATTGAGAGCTTGAGTTTACTGTTAAGAGGAGGATTGGACCACGTACCTATATTTGTTTATACTGTTTATTTACCCTGCCTCATATTTGTTTACTTCCTACTGTATTTGATTTATTGGACCACTAGTAAGTGTCGATGTCGACCCCTCGTCACTACTTCTCTGGAGTTAGGCTAGATACTTACTGGGTATGCGTTGATTTACATACTCATGCTACACTTGCTGCACTTATATATATATATATATGTCTGGTAGTCTTTGGGGCTCAAAGGCGCAGCTATTGCGGGGACTTCACAGTGAGCTGCATTCCATGTTACGACCCGCAGCATACGGATTCTCCATCTTAATTAGTTACATTATCCTGTCTATTTTGTACTCCAGACAGATGTTGTATTGTTATTGTACCTTCTAGTAGATGCTCATGCACTTGTGACACAGATTTTGGAGGTTCCTCGTGGATGTTCATTGTTGTAGTTCATGTTATTATTATCATCTGACCTTGTAATTTATATTTTATACGGAATTTGGTAAACAAAATCATAGGTTTCTACGAGTACCAGAATTAACTCTATTTATATAATGGGATTTATGATTTTAAAAATAGCAAAATAAGTAATTAAGTTGATAAGTCAACGTTGGTTTGCCTGACGGTAACGTTGGGCGCCATCACGGCCTATAGTGGAGGAGTATTATGTCATTTCAGCCCGGTGTTGATGGTTCGAGGGAGATGATGTCTGAGATGGTTTCTACTCTTAGGAAATTTTGATGTGGCGAGAAGGACTTGATAACATATTGTTTGACCTTCAGGCGATGTTAATGAATGAAGGGATTTTTACGGCTGGCGGATAATTGTGGACCCAGGGAGATTAATTGATTTCATGATGGATGTAACAATAGCAATGACGTTGGAGGAGGTCGATACGAGGCTACACAGGTGTGCTATCTCCGATGAGAAGGTTAGCAGTTGTGTGGTTTTGATGAGCTTGGATCGCTTGGAGAAGATGGTGCGACTGTTAGGAGGTAGAGTGTGCAATTGTGGCTGATAATTCGGGATATGTTATGATTAGTCCAACAAGAACTTATGAGAAATTTGGCTGAGCAATAGTGTGGGACCATGGTAACAGGGAAGAAAAAGAAGTCGTTGAGGGGTCGAGATTTAAGTGATTGTAGTGTAAAGCTAAGTGGGGGAGTCCACCATCTATGATTGGGCCACGTGGTTGTGTGCCTGGATCGGTGCATTGGCAAATTAGTTATGACCAAAAGGTATTTTGGACAAGGAAATTTGACGCATATGAGTTGCATTCACGTTATTGATTAATGTGTAGGTGCTAGGATGGCTCAAGATTTATGCTTCCTGTGGAGGTGAAGGCCAAGGAAAAGAATTCATCCGATTGGTTCCGTGAATGTGTCCATGTGCTAGCGGAGCACTAGTATTTGGTTATATATTCGGGACCGGGTCAGAGTGGGTGACTCTCAATAATGGTTCTAGTGGGTGCAATAATTAATGTGCGGTGTTCAAAGATTTTGGGTTCGTTATGTGGCTGAGGACTGGGTTTTGCAGCAGAGTGTGGAGAATACTTGAGGAATTTCTATGTTATCATCGAATCTATGGTGCAGTGTTAGAGAAATGGGAGAAAGAGCTTCGGTTCGCAGGAGGTCTTTCAGAACGGGTGTATCAGTTGGGAATACTATTGAGTGCATAAGGCGGATATGAGATGGCTGATGGGTATTGATACGGTATGGTCTCGTGATTTGGTTCACTCGGGATGAGTGTTGTTTGAGGCCTGTTATGTGTTTGAATGGAGCTATTATTACTTCGAAGGCAAGTCAAGAGTAAATTGGAAGAAGTTGGGTCAGTTAGCAATAGCTTAAATCAGCATAGTTGTAGAAATGATCAGTTTCTTCTGTGTGTTAAGTGTATACATGTGATTCGTTGTTGTACGTGCGGGCTTAACAGCCACCGTAATTGGATTGATTTTGATGTAGTTGATTCTGATGGCCTTGTTATATGTAAATGAATCCCGGAAGAATTATGGTGGTTTAGACCACAACTTGAGGTTTGATTTTCTGCGGTTATGGGAATTTGATTGCGCTTTTGCAATTGTTCTTTAGAAATAAGTGGAGTGGAAGGGGTTCTAGCCGATGAAGTATGTATTCTACTGGTGGTTCAGGGTTTATGATGAAATTTTTGGACTCACGCATAGCGGCAGGATAAGTGCGGTGAGCGGTATAGTAATGGGAAGTTGGGATAAAGGTTACGGTTCGGTTTTGATAAGAATGTCATGAGATCGGAGGAGCACGAGAAGATTTCAGATGTTTGGAATATGCTGGCCCTATTTTCGGGCAGCCTAAGGATGGTCTGTTTTGTGGTAGGAGTGTTGGGTATTGAAATGTGGATGTTTGGCCAGTATTATAGAAATTGCATGGTCGATGACCATTAATGTTCAAATTTTGCTACCTGGTGCGGAAGGTTGTGGGATTATATCCCACGGGAAGTTCGTATAAGTGTCACGTGTTAGTAATGCGATTGTTAGAGATTTAAAACAGGTAGGAGATTTTCGGTAATGTCGCTAATAGGAGAGGTTATGACTGAGAGGCGCTCTATTCCTTTGATTGTGGACTGTGGGAGTTTGTTCCATATTCGACGGCTGCACTTATATGTCATGAATAGGGTTATTGTGAATTCTTGGAAGGTTATTGGCCCAATATGGGATGATCTGAATCAGTTTTAGGTCCACTAGTAGATCTAATGCGAATGTATGCTCTACGTCAGGTCGGATGTGTTATTTAGCATAACACTGTTTATGGAGGAGTCTTCGGGTGTTGTGGTCCTGTGTAGCTTGTCGTTATTGCACCTTAGTCGAGCTCGAGTTTTGTGGCGCATGGCGCTATTCGTCTCCTCGGAGTCGTATTTATGCACTTGGCGTGCTTGTGGCCGATATTTGGGTATTTCGTAGGTATAATCATTATGTCTTGATGGGTATTTCCTTGTTTATTATCATGTGTGGATCAAGTGGCACGCCGCCACGGGTATGTTGTTTGGATCAGGTTGCACGTCGCAACAGTATTATGTGTGGATCGGGTTGCACGTCGCAACAGTATTATGTGTGGATCGGCATTGAGTACGGTTCCCTATACTTATTGCTGTGTATTTTGTTTCTCATTTGCTAAGAAGGGTTCATAGCATTTTTTCGGCTGTTTTATTCGTTACACGACTGGGTAGTTCTTTTCTAGAGTTCGTTCTTCCTTATATGTCATATTCAAGTTGTGGCTTATTTGTGCACTGATGGCGTCATATGAGATCTTGGTCAGTGTTTGAGGTGGTTATTGCTTGAGCAGCTTGTACTGGATGAGACGAGGTTATTTGTCCTGAAATTGGTGCGATCGGATTTATGTAAGGTATATTAAAGGGAAAATGTCACTATTCAGTTTAAAATCAGATAATGGTTCTTGTCGAGCGGAGGAACTTCGTGAGTTATTGATTTAATGGGTGGTTATGAATTCCAATGCTTCTCTTTTGTCGTTGCAGTATTGTGAGGGTTGAGACTGGGCTTAGATGTGTTATAAGGTATACTACGGGCGTCGGGTCAATGAATTTGCAACTGTGTTGCTTGGAGGAGGTTACCATGGGCAAATGAGTTATGCTGTGCATAGTGTGATGTCAGCGAGGGTGCATGATCATGTGTGGGTTCAGCATGTAGAGATTAATATGGTGTTCGTATGTTAGAATCAGGTCTTGTGGAGAAATTCTGAGGTTGGAATTTGGTCCAAAGGCTTATTGACTAAAAAAAAAGGAGGATCTTCAGTTTGGCTTGAGAAAATTCACTTGGGTTGTGGTGGCACAGGTAGGTGCACAAGGTTTTGAGCAATGCTTTTGAGGCAACTCTAGAACGATTCTTGGCACGTTTAAGAACGAACGTATGTTTATGTGGGCTAGAATGTAATGACCCGATTGGTCGTTTTAAGCTCTAGTTTGTTGTTCGGCCATTTGAGACCTTGAGTAGCTTCACTTTATGTTATATGACTTGTACGTGTGGTCGGAATTGAATTTCGGGAGGTTCGGAGTTGATTCGGATGGAAAATTCTCAATTCGGAAGCTTTAAGTTGGAAGGTTGATAATGCTTGACTTTTGAGTAATGACCTCAGAACCGGGATTTGAAGGTTCCAATAGGTTCGTATGATTATATTGGACTTAGGCGTATGTTCAGATTGAGTATCGGGTGGTCCAGGAGCATTTCAGCGCTTATTGTGGAAATTTGGCAATTCGAAGGTTTTTGAATTTTCTAAGTTTGGTGTGAAGTTGACTTTGGTGTTATCGATGTCTGTTTGGGGTTCTTAGCCTTCGAATAGGTTCGTATTGTCAATTATGACTTGTATGTAAAGTTTGGCATCATTCCGGAATGTTTAAGTGTAATTCGGACGCGTACGTCGAAGTTTGAATGTTTGAAAGTTAAAAGGAGGATTTGATCATCGATTCATGGTTTCGGTGTTGTTTGGTGTGGTTTGAGGCCTCGAGCAGGTTTGTGTTGTGTTTTGGGACTGGTTTGTGTATTGGACCAGGTCCCGGGGGACTCCGATGTGTTTGGGTTGTGTCACGCTCTTATTTCATGTTTTGGCATCGTTTTCTTGGGTATAAAGGATAATATATTGCGCAAACAACCATTGATTTGTGATTTGATTGAACCATTAGATCCGTATCATAATTACGAGGTCATGGCAACAAGAATCATCAAATTCCGATGTCGTATGACAGAGTTATGCCCATTTTCGTGTTGGGAAAGATTGCTGGTGTTGTTGGTGCTCAGGTATCGCAATTGCGAACATTTGTTCGCAATTGCGAAGATTGTAGATTTTTTTGCCTTGCTTTGAAATTGCGAACATTTGATCGCAATTGCGAAGCCCGTAGATTTTTTCCTTGATTCACAAAATGCGAACATTTATTCGCAATTGCGAAGTCTGTAGATTTTTGCATTGGTTCGCAATTGCGAGGGTCCACAAATGCGAACCCTGTGTCGCAAATGCGATATATCCACATGGTAAAATGGGTGGGAGATGGGATTTTGGAGACATTCTCTCATTTTTGGAACCCTAGGTTCGGTAGGAGGCAATTTTGAAGAGAGATTTTCATCTATAGTCTTTGGGTAAGTAATTTTTTCAATTTTCAACTATTTTACATGGATTATATATAGATTTTAACGTGGAATTTGTGGAAATTATAAAACTTTGAAGAAAACCCTAGAAATCGTATTTATTGATTTTGACCACGAAATTGGACATGGAATTTGGAATAGATTATATGTTTGAATTCGTGATGTTATGGGTAAAGTTTATCTTAAATTTTTTTTGAAATCCGGGATCGTGGGCTCGAGGGTTGACTTTATTGACTTTTTGAGCGGAGTTGGGAATTGTTATAAATTGATTAATTATAAGCATTTTAGTATATTTTGATTGATTTGAAAATTATTTGACTAGTTTCAGATCGTTTGGCTTTGATTCGAGGTGTTGGAGAGGCATTGAAGCCGTTATGGAACTTCGGAGCGAGGTAAGTCTCCTATCTAATATTGTGACGGGGAATTTACCCCGTAGGTGTTATATTCTTATGTGCTACATGTTGTGGGAGCTACGCACGTATGAGGTGACGAGTGTCCGTGCGTACGCTAGGATTCCTGATTCGTCGGGGTAGACTCAGGTTTACGCTATGCTTTAATTGTACTATTTGAGTTATCCTTACCTGTTTAATTCCTTTCTTTTAGGTTACAACTTGAGACTAGGCTTGCGTAGAGTGATAGACTCACTATTGTAAGAGATTTTGGCGAGCTACCTGATTAGTCGCGGAATAATTGTGCTTCCCTTATGAATTTCTCTCACGTTGTGCGTTTTCATCGAAAAACCTCTTTAAATTTCGTAACTCATACGTGTATTCGTGAGTGGGGTCAAGGACCCATTAAAGCTTCTTACTCTTATGGGATCATGTCATTCTCCTCGATAGCATTATGTACCGCACTTTTATGGGATCGGACCGTTCGCCTCAGCAGGATTATGTACCACACTCTTATAGGATCGGGCTGTTTGCCTTGGCAGGATTATGTACCACACTCTTATGGGATAGGGCAGTTCGCCTCGACAGGATTATGTACCACACTCTTATGGGATTGGGCCGTTCTCCTTGGCAGTATCATATTCTTATGGGATCGGGCCGTTCGCCTCAACAGTATCATATTTTTATGGCATCGGGCCATTCGCCTCAACAGCATCATATTCTAATGGGATCGGGCTGTTCACCTTGACATTTCCATAAATTCTCTTATAGGATCGGGCTGTTCACCTCGGCAGCTTCATGAAACAGTCTATGGGATCTGGAAGTTCGCCTCAGCAACGTCGTGCATAATATTTGACAAGAAGCCATCGTATCTGTGAATTTTCCTGATTTGAGTTGTGACGGCTTATCTGGTGGGAACGATTTTACATATATACTCCGGTGGAGGAGGTGACCGATAATTGAGAGCTTGAATTTACTGTTCTGAGGAGGATTGTACCACGTACTTATATTTGTTTATACAGTTTATTTATCCAGGCTCATATTTATTTACTTCCTACTGTATTTGATTTATTAGACCACTAATAAGTGTCAATGTCAACCCCTCGTTACTACTTCGCCGAGGTTAGGCTAGATACTTGTTGGGTACGCGTTGATTTATGTACTTATGCTACAATTGTTGCACTTATTGTGCAGGTATATATATGACTGGTGGTCTTTGGGGTGCAAAGGCGCGGCTATTGCAGGGAGCATTCCATGTTATGACCCGCAACATACGGAGTCTCCATCTTAATTAGTTGCATTATCCTGTCTATTTTGTACTCCAGACAAATGTTGTATTGTTATTCTACCTTCTAATAGATGCTCATGTACTTGTGACACCCGGTTTTGGGGGTTCCTAGTGGATGTTCATTATTGTAGTTCATGTTATTATTATCATCTCACCTTGTAATTTATATTTTATACGGGATTTGGTAAACAAAATCACAAGTCACTACGAGTATCAGATTTTACTCTATTTATTTAATGGGATTTGTGATTTTAAAAATAACGAAATGAGTAATTAAGTTGATAATTTCCCGTTGGCTTCCCAGACGACGGCGTTGGGCGCCATCACCGCTTAATTGCGTGGAGTCACTATATCATGTTTTGTTGAGTTATTGGTAACATAATGGTTTAAATAAAGGAATTATTAACATGCTTTATTCTATGTGCCTCTTAAGATATAACTCGTTATCTCACTCGGTGCCTTATTATTCTAAATGGTTATTGCATTTTCACTATAATTGGGTTCTCAAAATTGTACTCATCACCCTGTTAGATGTTTACCTTACTCAAAATTGTTATCATGTTTTTCTTTAACAAATTCTATATTTAATTTATTAATTTGAGTTATGTTTTGTTTTGTTTAAAAAAGTATTTTTGCTCAATATTATTGATTTCTAAACTAAACCCATCTTATACTCTATTTTGTACAAATTGTTTCGTACAAATTGTACATTATTTTACTTTACTTGATTTCTAAAATAAACTCATTATTTCATTTGACACCTTACTTTATTCAAGATTGTTATTATGTTTTATGGTGTTTAGATATATCTTTCGTTCATCTAAATTAATATTTATCATGGTTGCAAAGTAAATGGTAGCACGTGGGCTTTGCCGCGCGAAGGTGATTGTTATTGTGGGCACGAGGTGCCATATGTGTATGATTTGGAAATTGTGGTTCATGACTTGGGGTTTATGAGGTATGGTGCCTCGGGGTAGTTCTTGTTGTAAGTCCATGCATTGGGAGCGATTTGGATTATTTGAGTTGTCATCCATTTTCCCTTATTTGAGTTCATTTACATCTTACCGGTGTTCTGATTATGATGTTTCTTTATTACTCGTTTACTACTTGCTGCCATTTATGTTTCTATTACGTCATTGTTGGTTGTAAATCAATAATTTTTTTGCCGTAGGTCTTACATTGATGTTCTTTCCATTGTTAGCTTCTGTACATCTTGAACAAGTTTCTATGTCTAGTAGGTGTCTTGACCTGGCCGCGTTACTACCGAGGTTAGGCTTGATACTTACTGGGTACAATTCTAGTGTACTCATGCCACGCTTCTACATATTTTTGTGCAAATCTAGGTTTTTTGATTGTGTTGTTGAGAGTTGCGGCTCGGCGGCGGGAGACTTCAAGGTATCCCTGCTTGACGTTCACAGGCCTCGGAGTCACCATCTTACTTCATTATGCTACTGTTTAATTGTAATTCAAAATAGTATTGTGCTTAGAATCTCTTGTGTTTTTGTAGTGCTTATGACTCCGTACTACTGATTTTGTTAGCTACAATTGGAGGTGGTCTAACACTTGATAAACCTTGATTATAGACCGTTCTAGTATAATCGCCAAGTGGTTTCCCAGGCATGAGAGCTATATTTCCGAACTGGTCTACACCCAACGCTTGATTTTGATTAAGTCTGTGACCCCTCTCTTCTTCATAGATTTGTTGTGCATCTCTAATAGCTGTTTCCTCAGCATCCTGTGAAGCTTGTTCTATTCATTGGGCTGCTTCTCTTGCAGCCAAAATCTACATTATCATCACCGATTCTCGCCATATCTTTGGTTGAGGATTGCCCAACCTTTTCTAACGTCTCGGTGAGATTTCTTTCCCTCTTCAGCTGTCGCAGTTGGTTATCTATCTCTGGCTCGTATGGTAGCACTTCCTTCGCAGAAGTTCAAGTCATGCACCAACCTCAACCTGTAACCTGTGCACAGTCAATGAACACCAAACGTAAAAAGAGAAAAATAAAATAAAATAAAAATAAAAATTCCTGAATTAGCACTACAAACTATTTCAAACACTTTTGATTGCCAATCCTCGGCAACGACGCCAAAATTTGACGAGCGCAAAACACCACTTAAAATTATGCTTGCTAATCAAATATCGTATAGTATAATATCGTATCCACAGGGATTGGATTTAAACAGTATTTCGTAGTTTCTAGCTTATTGCTATCCAGGAGAATCAACAACCGAGATTAATATGATTTCTAACTAAAATTAACTAAGAAGCTTAAGCTATTAACTAATGCCAATCGCAACAAAGGTAAGCAAGGAAGATATCAGGGGGAGAAAATAGGGGTTGATTGGATAAGTGCAAGATAATTGTTCGAGTCTAACTCTAGATAATTCACTTCTAATGTTTAAGTGAGTCTCTCGAATTCACTCAATTATTAGTTCAACTATTCAGCAAAGCTCATTTCTCGATTAAGTCTTAACCTCACAAGTTAAACCAATCAATTTAAGCGCGTGAAGATATGCAAGAATGCGTAGTGGATTGGTCCTTAGGAGAACCTCTCTCCATCATCCTCCTAACTAGGTTCAATCAATGATTCAACTAGCCTTTTTCGATTACTAAGAAAAATTAATGAACTCAAGCAATAATATAATGCAAAAATATCACAAGTTATGCCTCTCTCGATTACATGAATAAGTGAATATAGATGCAACAATTAAATTATTCAAAAACGCTTCAATAAATAAAACTAGAGTTATCCACAACAATCATCAAAACACCAAATCCATCTAACCCTAAAGAGAACTACTCAATAGACATGGAGTATTTCATCACAAATATAATTAAAGTATAGAAAAACATAAATTCAATCCAAACTCGTGTCTTGAGTGAGGAAGGAATGATAAAATCCTTGTGCTCGTGTTCTTCCAGCTTCTCCTTAGCCTCCTTAGGTCTAAAGTATGTCAAAAGTCCAGAAAATAATATTTTTTCATATATTTATACCAAGTAGGGTCGGGCCCAGACGACAGCACCTTTTCCTAGCCGAAATAGGATATTTACTCTGTAAAAATTATACAGGTGCGTTGCCCCCACGCGGGGAGCTAGTGAAAAAGTTCAGAAAGCATGTTCTGACGGACAGTAGCACAATAGCACTGCCGCGCCGCCCAGCACGACCCACTGCGCGCCGCACTAATGGAAAAATTTAGAGGACTTTGTTCTTTAATTCCTGATGACAATTTACTTGTCCCCTTTGTTGGCCACGTTGGCAAGCACAAAGTGCTAACTTAATATTTCAATTCCTTACAAGTTTTCTTGCCTAACATTTAAATTGAAAGTAACCTCGTCATGCCCAACCAGCTTCACGCCATGATAGGCCATCCAATTGGTCTTGAGCATTTTTTCTTTTATTTTTCATATGTATACTAAGTTTTTGACCCCGAACTCGATCCCGGCTTAATCCCTTGGGCTTTTACTTTGTCTTCAAAGCTCCAAATAGCTGGAATTAGTTCCATAACATATACATAGCTCAAAATCACTCCTACAAGGCATAAAACACACAATAAGTGCAAAACACTACCAATTAAAACTCAAACACAAGTAAAAGTGCAGTGAATTAGAGGGCAATAAGTGACTAAAATACGTAATAATAGCCAACCATCAATAACATGAAAAACCCCAAACCATCTTCCACAACTTTAATGCAGATTCATCATCTCCCTCTCAAGCGTGATGTAATGACTCGGCGGTCGTTTTGAGAGTTGTAGCCTTGTTCTCCCATTTACTGCTCGTTTTGTGCTTTATAGCTGCTATGCAACTTGTTAGATTAGTCGTTTCGGGTCCGGAAAGGTTTCGAAATGAGTTGAGAAACTTAGTCTTAAGGTTGGAAGCTTAAGTTGAAAAGGTTGACCGGATGTTGACCTATGTGTGAACAACATTGGAATGTAGTTTTAATGGTTCTGTTAGCTCCTTTGGGTGATTTTGGACTTAGGAGCGTGTCCGAATTATGATTTGGAGGTCAATAGTTGAATTAGGCTCGAAATGGCGAAAGTTGAAAATTTAAAAGTTTGACCGAGAGTGGACTTTCTGGTTACTAGGATCAGATTAGAGTTCCGGGAGTTAGGGTAGGTCCAGGGTGTCATTTGGGACTTGTGTGCAAATTTTGAGGTCAATCGGACGTGATTTGGTAGGTTTTGGCGTCGTTTGTAGAAGTTAGAATTTTCTTAGTTTCAATAGGCTTGAATTAGGGTGTGATTCGCATTTTTGATGTTGTTTGATGTGATTTGAGGGCTCGACTAAGTTTGTATCGTGTTTTAGGACTTGTTGGTATGTTTTGTTGAGGTCCCGGGGGCCTTGGGTGAGTTTCAGATGGTTAACGGATAAAAGTTTGAGTTTGAAAGGTTGCAGTAGTTGAAGCCTTCTGGTGCAATCGCACCACCGGAACTTTGGTCGCAGGTGCGAGCTGGGAAGCGCAGAACCGCAGTTTGGATTGGGGGGCTGTGGAGCGCGGATGCAGACATTTCCGCAGGTGCAGACTCGCACCCGCGCGTGGTGGATCACAGAAGCGAAGAGGGATTTGGAGTCACTGGTCCGCAGAAGCGGATGGTTTTGCGCAGGTGCGCACCCGCCGAAGCGGAACTTATGACTGCAGAAGCGGTTGGTCGGCCCTTAAGTGGCCTTCGCAGAAGCGAATTTTTGACCGCAAAAGCGAGAAGAAAAGCGCAGAATATTAAATCGTGGGTTCCGTGGGTTTTCTTCATTTTTGAACATTCCAACTCGGTTTAAGGCCATTTTTGAGAGGATTTTTGAGAGATTTCCTAAGGTAAGTCACTTGTGGTTTAATATATTCAATAATTATGTTTCCCCATTGATTTTCCCACCTAGATTGTGTGGTTTTGAGGTGTAATTTTAGGAGTTGAGGCTAAGGATTTGGAGAGTTTAAATTGGGAATTTGGGTGGGTCGATTTGGTGTTAGATTTTGGTAAATTTTGGATTGTTGGACTCGTGGTTGAATGGTTTTCCGGCTTTTGTGACTTTTATCGAAATTCGAGACGTGGGCTCGGGGGCAGACTTTAGAGTAACTTTTTGACTTTTGATTAGGAACTTGGTAATTTCTTATGGAATTGATTCCTTTAGCTCGTGTTGAGTGTATCGAATTGTTTGTGGCTAGATTCGAGGCATTCAGAGGCCGTTTCGCGAGGCAAGAGCGTGCTAGCAGAGTGATTCGAGTTGCTTGAGGTAAGTATCATATTTAAACTCGGTTGAGGCACTAATTGCCTGAATTGTTGTGATAGCCACGTGCTTTTGGGTACACATGTGTGTGGATGATCCCGTGCGCGCGCACCGGAGTTGTGTATTCATGTTTGGGTTATGCTCGGGCTCCAATAAACCTAGAAATAACAGTTAAGCATCTAACTTCGATATCTAACATGTGGTAATAGTTTATGTGATCTAAATGAGCCATGATGAGTCTAATTAGAGGTTTAATCCCTGAACGAACCTGATAAATGCTTTTCATTAATGAAATTTCCCGATTGAGCTATGATAGCGCACTTTGCACATGCCTAAACTTTAGCGTGTTATTTAAACCATTCCAGGAATAGGAGAATCTTATTTCATTCATTATATGCTTGTACACTTGCATCGTTGCTTCTGTATGATATTGTGGACTGGGGCATGCGGCTATGCCGGGCGGATTAGGTTTTTAGCACGAGAGTTGTTTGTACGGATCCACATATTGATATTATTGGCACGTGAGTTGTCTCTGCAATACGTGAGTTATCCGTGCGGATCCATATATTGATATTATTGGCACGTGAGTTTTCCGTGTTGCACGTGAGTTGTTCGAGCAGATTTTATTGTTAGCTCGTGAGTTGTCCGTGCAGTGTGTGAAACTTGTAGTTCTTGATAATTTATCTGATTTACTTATTTTCTTTCCCCTAAATGCCATAATACTTTTCAGCAAGGTATTTAAGAACCAGTGCACATGCACACACGCATAAGAAACCTTATGGGCTAGCTTTAAATCTCATATTATGTTAATCAACAAAAAAAGAATAGAATTGTACTGATTTAACTAGTGATTTCAACAAATTAAGCTTCTCTTATCTTGCCCTATTTATTTGTGATACTTATTGAGTTGGTTGTTCTCACAGTACATCCTGCACCTCGTGTGCAGAATCAGGCATTTTCGGGCACGGCGGTTGTTGATCGTGGAGCCTACCTGTTCGGAGATCCTCAAGGTACCTACTTGGCGTCCGCAGACCTTGATC
Source organism: Nicotiana obtusifolia (assembly GCA_002018475.1). Taxonomy (NCBI): domain Eukaryota; kingdom Viridiplantae; phylum Streptophyta; class Magnoliopsida; order Solanales; family Solanaceae; genus Nicotiana; species Nicotiana obtusifolia. The sequence goes on from MCJB01047451.1 coordinate 115,345, forward strand.
CTCCTTTCGCTATCTTTCAATTTTATGTATTTTTGTCTTACTTTCCAGACAACATACTAGACTATATTGATTTTGAGGTTCTTATCCAGTATTTGTGAAATTCTTAATTATTTAAACTTACTTCCGCATATTTAGGTTTTAAAAGTGTTAGTATGTCTGAGATGTTGGCTTTCCTAGTACTATGATAGGCGCCACCATGACATGTCGAGATTTGGGTCGTGACAAGTTAATATCAGAGCCTAGCTTACATAGGTCTCATGAGTCATGAGCAGGTTTAGTAGAGTCTTGCGGATCGGTACGGAGATGTTTGTGCTTATCTACGAGAGGTTGCCGAACCCTTAGGAAACTTCACATTCTTGTATTCTTGTCATGCGGATTTGTTGATTCCGGTCACTAAATTTTTGTTGTTCTATTCTCTCACAGATGGTAAGGACACGTACTACCAGTCGGGACAGACAACTACTAGTACCAACAGTTAGGGCCACGAGAGGCCGAGGTCGCGGTAGGGGCCACGGCAGGGGCAGGGGTGCAGCTCGTACAGCAGCTAGAGCGGCACCTACAGACCACCAGTTGCTCCAGCTTAGGAGTAGGTACCAGCTTTGGTTGAGCCAGTGGGCCAGCTCAGGCCCCAGCTGTGCCTATTGTGATTCTAGGCCTTTAGGAGGCTTTGGCTCAGATTTTGACTGTATGCACCAACCTTGCTTAGGCAGTTTCTGTTCCAGCCACGGCAGCCACTTCTCAGGCTGGGGGAGGTACTCATACTCTCGTCGCCCGTACACTAGAGCCGGTGATGCAACGACTTCAGACACCAGGGGTACCATTAGCCCAGCCAGTTGCAGTTGCTCAAGCCCAGGTGGGTCCCGTTATGACTGATGATGAGCAGAGGAGACTAGAGAGATTTGGGAGACTGCAACCTCCATCACAGTGTGAATGAGTTTGAGGATGCCCAGGACATTTTGGACATGTGCCAGCGGATTCTTCGCACGGCAGGTATTCTGGAGACCAGTGGGGTCTCATTCACTACTTTTCAGTTTACTGGGGCTGCCTTCAGATGGTGGGAGGCTTATGAGAGGCGCAAAGCAGTTGGTGCAGCACTACTGTCACGACCCAATTTAGGATTGTGACTAGCGCTTCTCCCAAGTAAGCCTCATCGGAAATTTTACAGAAAATCGGACAGAGTTTCCCCTGTTTTTGGACCATCCAAATTTTTTTTTTCCTGTCTCAAACCAACAACCAAACACTCTAATATTAAACCAAATAATTGAAAACTTGTCAATTAACCAGTACAAATCTCCAATATAACTAAACCACCAACTAACCAATGGAAATACCAATCTATCTTCAACTTTGATAAAGGAGTACGATACTCAACATAAAACCATAATAACGAAAGAATACGCATAACACTAAAATAATGGTTATGGAGCGACTCTAAGAGTTCAATGAAAAGACTATAATAATCAGAAAATCTATGCCCACGCGAACAAGTGCGAGGCTCACCGAGAAAATGCCAACCTGTGCGCTCTAATTGACGAGATCCTCGCCTGCGTCAACTATTGTCTCTGTAAAATAAATTAGCGGGGAATGAGTCGCTAGCTCAGTGAATAATAATACTTAACCACAACCATTTTTATTTGGGAACAAGTCAGAAAAACATGCTAGTATCTCAAAGAGAAAATCACATAAAAATGCTCTTTCAGAAACAATAAATAATTTCTAGTTTCATCACGCTTTTCTTGTAGTAAAATATAATAAAAAATTCAGTAATAAGCTCGGTAACAATTGTATAATATCAGTATTCACATTTTAGGGAGGTTTCAATGAACGGATCATGTAATCGGTATAACTGTGGACTTCTTTCCAGAAGTCATATATAACGGTAGTCCCTACTCGAAGGAAATCGGTAACGGTATGCTAGTTCTACCTTCCCACTAGCGAGGGCTATAACGGTAATCAGTAATTACAAGATGCACCAGGTCTAACGAACCCGCCGTTAGCTACGGGATCCTTCAATGTCTACTCCCATTTATACTTGTATCTGTAATCCGTATATACGCGTAGAAACTATTTTAAAATAATATAGGGCATTTCAGTTCTTATCAAATCATATAATCCCATTTCGGTAACAGTAATCACATCTCAAATAAAAGTAAAACATTTCTAGTAACAGTGGGAGCGTTTTAAATAATTGTAAACATCTCAAGTAAACTGTTTAGTACCATATCAAGTAAAGGACTTGTCCCATATGCAAATTTCAAATATTCGGTAACAAGTATTATTTTCAAAATCATGTATAAACCATGCAGGTTATGAAAACAAAAGTTGCGGTAAGATTACTACTCACAGTACTCGTGTGAAATACCAACTCGTCACCTCGAGCGATCCGTACGACTTTCTCCAATCAATCTATAACCACATCAACATCAATATCGTGTTAATTGCCTCATTTAGGCTAAATTCATCATTAATTTAGGATATCCAATCCTCCGAGTTTTATATTTTATCGTCAATTCACCTATCTTATTTTATTTTATTTTTTTCTCGGGATACAACCATTGACTCTCTGTAACTCCCTATAGGCGTATTTTTAATCGAAAGGAAGATGAATCATATTCTTATATCGAGCTTTACATTGGTACTGAAATCATTAAATGAATAAGAATTCGATTTACTTGGGGAGCAAAAACAGTAATTGCTGCAAAGTGCTTTAAAAGCATTCATGATTCCTCCACAAATTGTTAAAGGTTAACAAAAAGTTTTACATATCTTTCCTCGTTCCACTGACTTTTGCCTATCTCACCATCTAACTATAACCATTAAAATATATTCTCAAATTAATGGAACACAGTACCTTATAATTTGAACAAAAATGGCTAGAAGTGGCTTCTTTTGCATCACCGAGATTTTTCCCCAATTCTCCTTCTCTATTTGCTGCTGCGTGACCCTTCCCCTTTCTTTCCCTTTTCTTCCTTTTCTCTTTTCCTTCTTTCCTTTCCTCTTCTTTCTTTCTCTGTTTTTTTTTTTGTTTTCCAGAAGCCCTCGCTTCTCTTCTTTCTTTTCCTTTTTGTCTGGTGGCTTCGGCCCCTTTTTGTTTGCTTTATATATATATATATATATATATATATA